>SDVV010012045.1:0-15613 GCA_016164225.1 Gammarus roeselii
TTTATCCGTTTGCTTGGGAGGGGCTGGCGTCCCTCCTCTCCTGCCGTGTAATATCTAGGTGATAATGATCCATCGCATCTGCGGACTGGCTGATCAGGCCCCTTTGTGCAGGCACGGACGAGCAGTGTCGAGAGATGCGTGGGGAACACTTAAAATACAGATGAGCGAGCAGCCACGAGTTCTGGAGACGTGCTGTGTAAAATTAAACATAGCAGGGAATCTACAGAAGACTTTCAATACAAAATCTTTGTAAAGAGAAAAAAAATTATTGCAGTGACCATGATCTCATATTCTTGTTAAAATAATGCTGCGCAGGCGCAGATAAATTGAACACTTCTTTTTGCAACGCATTTACTTCAAAATGGGATTCGTCGATTGACATCAATTGTGAAAGTTATCACTGTTTGTTGAACAAGCTTGGACCTGTTTCATCAATTCATGTCAGAAGTCGATGTTATCTTCCAGCCCTTAAACCAACATTTTTAATTTTGAAATGAATTGCAAATCGATACCAACCACAAAGGTTCCACTGAAAACAATGAACAGTAGAACATACTGTTCTTACTAATCGACCTCATTCTTCTATAATGGCAATTCATTACTCTCATAGAAACGCGAGTGATCTCCCTGAATAGAGTCCCATCTCCTCTACGCTCGTGAAGTTTACAGCAGCAGTAACCGGCTTCAAATGACCGTCATCTGGTAGTCCAAACGACGGTCAGTCCTTAAAGGGAATGACGTTCTAAGTGTAATGGTAAATACTGCTTGTCGAGTTTATATCCATGATGTTGGCGCAAAGCCTTCAACTCTATTTCGCTGTTAAAGTTGCCTAAAGGGTGAATAAGGGCTTCTTATGATTTTTTAAATGTGTACATAAGTTAAATATACGTAATAAACAATGTCCTACAAACGTACCAGTTTTTGAATTCAAATGTTTTCAGTAACCTAAAGTGTTTAACACCAATCTTACCGTGGATCAATCATATATTGTTGAAGTTTTAAAATATCAAATACAATTTCATAATTTTACGAAGTTTGGTGCGAATAATTATTCCAGGTACTGAATCAATTGAAAACCCTAATATATATTTCTTACTAAATTACTCATTTTATTCAGAATTTGGATCATAATTTTCATTGAAAAAAACTACAAAACTTACAAAACCCCGCCATCTCACTCAGTTGGAATAAATAATGTGGTGTGTAATATATTACGACCGCTTCGAAAATAACGGCCACATTGATTAAACTTACTGTATAACCTAATTTGAATAAGGTCGAGGAATGAATTCTCATTGCGTATGTGTCCTTCTATATTCAATAATAAATGTGAATTGTCGTAGCAGTGTGGGTGACAGCTAGCCGATAATATCATTAGACATCTTCCCACCAGCAATTTGTACAGCTCTTTGCAAGAATCTTTCATGCATTTTTCTTGCAACAACTTTTTAGGTTGGTATATATTTTTTCCGACCGCAGAGGCATTTTCTTAATTAATTTTCTCGTCAGCGACTCCAATTTCTACCTATTATGATAATCAACATAAAGTATTCAACATTCAATAAATCGGTGATTACCGCTTTTATTGATTTGTCAATCCTAAAGTATCATACTCAACTTTGATAATTTGATTGCACCCTTCCCCGCCATTTTCAATTCGCTCGGTGGACATGAAGATACAAAGCTCCGCATGCTCTTGTAGAATTGCAGTTACAGAAGTCACATCGGTTTCCCTAGCCCATGTAAGTTGAACCTGCTGTCGATTTATATCTCAGAAACTAAGATATTTATTCTATTATACTAATTGCCACGCTCTCTCGCCACACTGATGTTCCTCCTCCCTGTAGCCTGTTCCACGCCATACGTGAACCCAAACTTCAGTCTTCCTCTGTGCTTACGCCCAATCACTTCCTTCTTATCTCCATTTTCACCAATCTCAAATCGTCCGTACAAACAACATCTGAACACGTAAATCTACTCAGTCCTCTACCTTTCTCACCAACCCGGTTCCAAATCGATCAACGTCCATCTTGATCCTATCTCACAGCGTCACCCCTGCCAGATCTCCTTCTCTCCTCCGCTCTCGGCACAGGTGTGACAACGACCCCCTCATACAACCCACTCTTCTCTTCAATCATATTGTTGTGCAGCTTCAGTGCACCCATCACCCCACGTCCAACCTTCTCACTAGATTTCAATTCGGTGTCCACTAGTCCAGCCTTCTCCACAAGTTTTAGGAATGATTAATTAATATTCGGAGATAATGGATCGTGGTGTATAGATTCCGATGCATCGCTTGATATGACCGTCATATTTGAGCCATAAAACGTGGAACCCTTTACATTGATTTGTTTCTCAGCGTGAATGCAGTAACGATTACGAGATTGGTGTATTAATTTAGTTCGTTTCCATGTCTGTAGCTCTTTATCAGGGCCGGTGCGTCTTTCCTAAACCTGCCCAAGGACATAATCTAGGTGAGATTTGCACGACGTTTACTTATAACAACTTATACTTTTTTTTGTCGTAACGTTAATCAAAAATCATGACATTATAACTTGATAGAGTGCTGTGTATTTGTGGTTCGTTTGAATCAATAAATTGAACGATGCAGTTTATTATATTTATATGAAAGTCGTTATCGTAAAATGTATTATCTTTGCCCGATTGCATTAATCATATGAAACGAAATATTTATGCAAAAACATATAAAAACTTATAAGCAGTAACTTTTTAATGATTCAAGTCTCTCTACGGCCTTGGAAACACCGTCATATACTTTCCGCGGGGATGTTTATTTCGCTCCTCATGATCTCCAAACAGCTCGCTCCCTCTCATTAACATATGATTTTAATTTTCATTTATTTATCACTGTCATATCATGATGAGGTCTCCCAACAAAATAATTTGCTAATGAAAGCTTATGCTGAAACTCTTATATAAGAGGACGAAGGTCTTCGGCTGTTTATTAAAATTAAAGTCTGATCCCGAGCCAAACTTATCTCTGGTGCGAGGGGCTGCCGCAAAGATAATAAGGTTCCCTAACAAGCGTGTTGTCGGCGCTGGTCCTTTGTTATTAAGGGCAGCTATAATTACAGATTTCCATCCCGAAGTACAGGTAGGAAACACGTGACCAAAATTACACCCACATACTTTTGTACGAATGTGTTATAATGGGTTTTTAAACCTTTTGTAGGACTAAATTACAACTTCTTCTATGGTTATCCACTGCAGTGACTCATTACAGAAGGGCTTATGTAAACTGAACTGAGAATGTATAGGGTTGCGTGGTATGTTCAAGGTGAGGAGCAAACCACTTTGCTTTCGCTGAATTGCATACATTAGTTTTCAGATTATAAAAATTGCTGATGATATGTGTATAACAATTTTAGGTCGAATAGTCCTCCCAGCGGTGAATAAATTTAAATTACTTCTATGATAGCAGTAGGTAGGCATAATTTGTATCAGACATTTAGCACACACGGCAAAATAATTATCAGTAGGTGATGCTGAGGAACACAAGACCCGGTCAAGCCGCGTACTGCACTGTGTGGTTAAATCAACACCCCCGCCGCACCATGGAAGAGGTAAGCATTTAATTCAATCTCAGAATAACTAAGTTGTATTTGTTGAATGTACACTTGAGCTTGGTATACGCTCACCGATATGAAGATCTTTCGCCCATGAGAGAACCCGGGACAGCCAAGTGGCTACCTGATGGCTATACCAACTCCACCAAGACGGCATGAAAAGATGGACGACCTTCTGGCGGCTGTCCTGGGCTCGATTTTCGGTGAGGGCGATGATCCTTATCTTACGCGTATACCAAGCTCAAATGTACTTTCAATAAATACGACCTCGTTATTCTGAGATCGATATAAGCACTTACCTCTCCCATGGTGCGGCGGGGATGTTGATGTAATCATAATGGATGAAACCATCACAAATTATGTGTACAAATATTAAAATATGTAGCGCGCATGGAATCTTCTCTAGACTGTTTGCATTGTTACCTTATAAAAGGCTCTTTCATTTTCAGAGTTCTGATAGTGATGGCCCTCAGACAGTTGCAATTGCCAGCAATGCAACGAGGGGTCAGAAACAATCCGAGGGCAGTGCATGGACTCTTTTATAGGGCGGACCCTGCACGGATCTGATAAAATAGCAGATGTGAGGCGAATTCTCCTCCTGATTATGGACATCATCAAACTTCCCAGCAGATTTTGTTTCTAATAAAGTTACTGCCTCATGAAGATGTGGAGTTTCTCAATTACATTACTTAACAAATGTTTATTTCAAATAAATGGAGTGCGTTCAATTTAATCTAAATACACACACGTGATGCAAATTTTCCCGCAAGTTTCGGCAATTATACTTACATCTTGTGAATAAGTACATACAAAGTTCCTTACATCATTTCATTGTTTTGCCAGACTTCTTGCAATCCTTCTAGGTGAATATATAATTACTAGGGCATGGCGAGCGCTTAGGCCGTATGCACATCCCCACGCAGTAACTACGTGGTGAGTGACGAAGGCGTTGACCTTTGTCACTCACCGCAAATGATCGTGTTCACATCATGACGAATTAAGGTCTGACAACGCCACTTCTGAGCATCTAAGAACTGTCGTGCGCCCTGGGCTCCTACACGATTCTTGTTGCACGATTCTCACGAACTAGTCCCGGAGACGTGAGAAGGGATGCACAAGGAACAATAACTCAGGCGCAAAAATAAATTCGTTAACGGTAAAAGATTCATGATTGTCAAATTTAGAAATAACTCTCAAGATCGTTAATCTTCCACATGCACAATTCATTTAGAAGCTATCCCGAAGAAAGTATTGTTACATGTACATGAATCCATTTAAAATTGAATTAAAAGTTAGAAAGAAAGCTTCTTCACGACGGCACCTAACACACATATTACGGATACATGGAAGGGCAGGACTTGACCAGTTTCTCCTAACATACAATAATCATTCAAATAATGGGAACACGTAACGCACACTTCATAGGTACGAGATACGTTGGCAGGAGAAGACAGGCCAGGACGAGAAGAAGGCAAATGAATGCCCATTTCTTCTCTGCTCGTTAATAATTAACAACAATGGTGCAATTTGCTAGTTATATCCCTACACATTTGTGAATTATCATACTACAATTCAATTATTTGACACAAATACGCGAAAAGTTCTAGTAATTGATCGTCGGTGTTCATGGGAATCGCGTGCTTTGTGTGGGTTTGACTTCACGCAGTGGTTGCTCTCTCTTTTGATACAAGCAGTCTTATCCTGGCTGGACGAAACGGAACCAACCATACTTACAAAAATTCGTGTCGTCAAGTGAAGGCCCATCTTCACTCGAACCACGAACAGTGTTTGTGGTGCTGTGGTTAGTTTTGCTGTGATGGCCCATTCACTACATAAGCACTGAGCGTAGATCGGTCTCGATTTGAAGGTGGAGCCGGAGTCAGACCCCACCTCAGGCGGTTAGCCGTACCAAAGATGCGACCAAATCAAAATACACAACGCAATCTCCACTGAAAGATCAAAGGTTCGTGGTTCGTTGACAGGAGATGAGAGACACGGACGGGGAAACGGCAAGGGTATGTGTAAATTTCATGTCTGCGTAGCGTCGGGTACCTGCACCAGTCTATTATGGTGGAGCGAATTTACACTTTTCGATTAATCGAATCGGGAAGCAGAGTTTCAAACTCAAATCACGAAAAATAAATTATGCCCTTATACTTTTGCTTCCGGCTTATTTCTTTTACTGACTCAAGCCATCAAAATATGGTACCATATCGCCTAGGTGATTGGAAAGCGTGATGGGATCTATCCACTCATTGATATTGTTTGTGGGCATGTATTGAAGGAATCGTTGTGGCAGCAGAGAACGCGGGTGAAGGTGAATCCGACCATCTAACAATTTTCCACAGTCCCAAGTCGTACAAAATAGGATAAATAGATACTTTTTCCCGTGTTAATACAGTAAATCAGAAATTCCAAGTATGTTTCAATGACTTAGCGGCAGTTATGACGTGAACATTGACAGGCAATGAATAATAATTTAAGGCTTCTAGCAATTTGCAGCAGTTTCAAATGATATATTCCACTGCCCGACCCGAATATAATAGGAGCAGAAGATGCATGACATTCAAATGATCTCCCTGACACGCGTGTTCTGTTTACCAACATAGTTGCATAATAATTCTAACAAACTATACTGCAATGTTTCCCTCTCTCACGGTAATAGGATCACTCCCGTCTCAACAACACATGCAGCACCAATGCGCGGACAAGAGCCACACAAGACTTGAGTACAGAATCCAGGATCATCGAACTAAAGGGCTCATTAGGATTAGTCTGAGAGGGCAGAGCGTATGGATTATTTTGTCATCGGCCACCCCTTTACACAAGTGGATTTAATGTGTACTGTAGTGTAGTCCAATATATTTATTGGAGTTCTTCCCTCTTAAATGTTTGTTGCACCATATGTTAATGTTAGTGAATTTTACGAGCCTGCTCTGCCTGCTGACTCCAATTCACACATCTTTATCCTCGTTATAAGTACCATAGTGATCCTGTATATGCTACGCCTCCCTCGACGCCATTTTCAGAAGGGTATTTTATCAACAATTTCTTATAATTTTGTTCACCTCTCGGAAAGTGCAGCAACGTACTCATGACTGTGTTGCAAGTACTCGGTTACATTAAATATAACTTGTTAAATTATATCGTCCTAACTGGCTTAAGAGTCACATTGACAAGTGAACAGCCTGCCAGATCATAGTAGAGGATTTATTCTCTGTAAACCAGTTCACTCATGCATTTTCCTCCTGTCTGTTGGTGCTGCAACTTCGGATTGAATTCAAGACAAAGCTCAGGGTTACATGAAGAGTTGGTCAGCTCTCGTTGTCGATGAGGGGCACTGCTTGATGTGTACCTTCATTGACCTTGAAGGGGCCAGGAATGGACTGTACGATCTTTGGTCTGTAGTCGTGCATTATTAAAAGACAATAACATATATTATTTAGAGCCCTTATCAGTCGATTCGAATACTTTTACCCGGTCGCAATGATGGTTAAGAAAAGTAAACAAAGTTTCTCAAAAAAACTTCCTACTAATACATTCAAATTACGCCCCAAAAGAGCATTCGTGAAGAGAAATGAAGAGTGAAAAATACGACATCAATATACAAGTTAAGTGAGAGAGCAGGGTGCTTAGAATGCCTTTTGAGTCTCTTTCCCATATCAGTATGACAACAAACAACAACATAGGAGAAGTTGGGTATAAGCCACCTATCAGTGAACATATTCGGGGTCGCATACCAACCTGACATCCACACGCAGACAACGGGCCAACAATCTGTATATGCAGTTAGGAGTCAAACATTATTCATATTAATATCGGGTTCTTCTTGCAGTATCAGTATTCTGTCCCATATTTATTTGAAAAAGGAATAGTTTGTATCCCTCACTATTACACACTGTCTCCAAGAAGAGATTTTTAGAATTTTCAATTCGTTCTTTGAGGCTGAATGCACTTTTTCTTGCTCGTTCTTTCAAAATATCAACATAATTTTCAACAAATACTAGGCTGGTACTCGTTCTTCTTGGGACACCAACCAGTCTTCTGAAAATAACATTGTGTGATACTCGCAGTACGTTCATAGTTACAGTAGATAAGATCACAGTTCGTTTCAAACAGTTGCAGCTTAACATCCGTTGTGCACAAGTGGAATTTTCTCATAAGTTGGTTGCCAACCTCATTTAATTTTCGGATTTGTTTAGAGATGTCATCTTTATCATACCGGTTATTAGTTATTAAATGTCCCAGGTAAAGGAAAGCTCTCCAGCTAGAAGCGGACGACACCAAAATGAGTGTTCTACTTAATGAATACTTCTGTTCTGTATTCACGTTAGAGAATAAAGATATTCTTTATCCTGAGAATATCATAGTGGCAAAACGAAATGAAGCCCTCACCACAGTGAAATTTTAGGTAAATTTCACTGTACAGAAAAAAATCATCCCAGAATTCTAATAGAGACTAGAACCGAAATCGACGAACATTTATCAAACATTTTCATCCAATCCGTCACAAATGGCACATGTCCCTCTAAATGGAAAGAGGCCAAAGTTAGCACAATTTTCACAACAGGGGACAAAAAGCGTCCCGGCAACTACCGTCCAATTAGTCTTACCTCAGCCATTGGCAAGTTGATGAAAAGTTTGATGACGGATAAAATTACAGAATTCTTAAAATCGAACATATTGATTGGCGACTCCCAGCATGGCTTTAGACACAACCGTTCCTGTCCTACGAATCTGCTACTCTTTTTCAGAAACATAATCGAAATCCACGACACAAAATCTCCAATCGATATCATTTACCTTGACTTTCAAAAAACCTTTGATAAAGTCCCCCAAAAGCACCTAATTAGTAAATTGCACAGCATCGGTATCCAAGGCGAGCTTAATGACTGGATAAAATGTTGGCTTACGGAAAGACGGCAGCGAGTTGTACGTAACGGAGCTTCCTCCCCCTGGGGTAATGTTACAAGCGGCGTGCCTCAAGGATCCGTGTTAGGGCCAGTTCTCTTTATAATATTCATAAACGATGTCGATAGCAACGTTTTCTCAAACATTAACAAGTTTGCAGACGATACTAAGATCGGAGGAAAAGTGCAAACTGAACTAGAGTGTCAGCAGATCCATCTTGACTTGAACAGAATTGTTGATTGATCAGGAAAGTGGCAAATGAAATTTAATGTAGACAAATGCAAAGTTATGCACATAGGTCCTCATAACCCCAACACGAATATTCAATGTCTGGAAAGAAACTCTTCCCGTCACTGAAGAGACAGATTTAGGTGTCATCATTAGTAACGATTTGAAAAGCAGCAAGCAATGTAACGGTGCTGCCAAGAAAGGCAACAAAATGCTAGGTATGATATCCCGCACTATTTCGTACAAAAACAAACATGGTATGCTCTAGTTATTTAATGCATTTATTAGACCGCATCTCGAGTATGCCGTTCAATTCTGGTCTCCATTTGTTAGAAAATACGTTATTAAACTAGATAAGATTCAACGTAGAGCTACCAAACTCATCCCCTCGCTGCGGAATAAATCGTACGGAGACAGGCTTCGTAAACTCAATCTCTATTCGCTAGAGAAACGTCGAGTCAGAGGCGACATGATCGAAGTATGGAAGATTATGAAGGGTAAGAAAAACGTCGACGGAACGAGCCTTTTCACTCTAGATACAAACGGAGTGACTAGGAACAATAGATACAAAATCGTGGGAAACGTTTCTCACTCGACATCACGCGCAATTTCTTCACGTACAGAGTGGTCGAAGAATGGAAAAAACTTCCAGTGGGGCTGTAAACAGCAATACAATCGAAACGGTAAAGTCGCGGCTCGATAAGTTCTACATAAATCGCCGATAAATAGTTAAACCGGTCTCTTTCCAGTTGTTATAAAATAAACAGAAATGGCACACGAAGCTCTCCTAGACGCTCTACTCCAAAACTAATCCTCTTGCTATCAAAGGCAACCTAGTTTGAGCCAATAGGCCTCTTAGAAGTTCTACTCCAGAACTAATCCTCTTGCTATCAAAAGGCAACCTAGTTTGGGCCAATAGGCCTGTTGTTGCCTTACTACACTTGTAAACACATACTTCAGCGCGGTCACTTTCTTTACTGGAACCTCTCGTCGGGGGCTTCACTAGCCTACACAGTGATTTATAAGTACTGTATTCGATGTCTAGTTTCGCCGCCTCAGTCTCGCAAATATTTAGCATTATCTGAGAAGCATCGATATGTGGGGCCAGCTGGTCCATGTCGTATGCATAGCTAATCACGTTAACAGGGCCGTCGTCAATGAAACACTTAACACGGCTAAGAGATAGCAGTTCATGTAAGCTGTCTACGTACACTGAATAGGAGAGGCGAGGGTATGCCCACCTGCCTAAACCCATTAGTTGTTCGGAACGCGCTTGATATTGAACTTCCCCATCGTAGGACACATTCTTGTTGCTAGTACCGATACCTTAGTAGGTCAACAAAGTGAATTGACACCCCACTTCAATAAGTTTTTCTGTACAGTGTACAATGACATACACGAACAAATGCATTTTTAGCATCCAAAAACAGGCGAACCTTCGCTGACAAAGTAATTAATCGTTTGGTGTAACGCAAAAATAGCCATTTGAGTCCCATGCTGAGGGTTGAACACAAATTGGTTGCGTGTTGAAAAACTTGAAACACTTGAAACACTTGAAACATTTGACTTACTGGCAACACTTGAAACAATTGAAACACGTGGAACACTTGAAACACTTGAAACATTTGAAACACTTGGAACACTTGCTATACCTGCAACACTTGAAACACATGAAACGCTTGAACACTTGAAACACTTGTAACACTTGTAATGCTTGAAACACTTGGAACATTTGGAACATTTGCCACACTTGCAACACTTGAAACATTTCAAAGACTCGTAACACTTAAACACAGGAAATACTTGAAACCCACGAAACACTTGAAAAAATTGAAACACATGAAACACTTGGAACAATTGAAACACTTGACAAACTGGCAACACTTGAAGCACTTGAACACTTTGAATACTTGAAACACTTGTAACACTTGAAACACTTGAAACACTGGAAATACTTGCAACACTTGGAACACTTGAAACACTTGCAACACTTGAAGCACTTTATTGCCACATCTGTTTAAAATCTAAAAATTACAAATGAACATCAACTGAGCAGAACATGAGCCTGATTGTATGTTTAGCAAGATTATGAATGAAGTTTATGCACATAAACATTCTGTGGGCCGGAAAATCAAAGAGCTGCAATGGCAACTCACTTTGGCCTAAACATATCACAACAGTGACCTAACCTAAAGTAGTATTTCCCCCAAAAATGTGTCGAAACCCATTATAGAATTGAAGCTAGATAGGAATGTAGAGAGTAAGTTACATATTACAAATGGTTGGAAATAGTTTTAGCTAACTGTAGTAATATTGTGGTACAAAATGTTGTCTGAGTTCGGATTTCAAAGTAAATAATGAAGTTGAATATCTTATTATATATCGAATGGAATTCCGCGAAATAAACCTCGTTGTATTGTATAACTGTCGAATTATTGTTTAGTGTGAATGTGCATCAGACTGGTACGGTAAATGTTCGAGGAGGAGCATATCATATTCCAGATGAGCAATTTTATACATATAGACTAGTTCAGTATGCTTTCATTTTTTGGGACTACCTTTTCATCTGTGACTTGCGAGAAGACCGGCGTTATCGGAAAGTCCGGCAGCCTCTGATCGACGACATCTGCCGAAGGTTATTTGCCTCCTCCGGGGAACTTCGCACAACGTGCTGGCTGGAGCAGAGGCTAGGACATGCGGTGCAACATGGTAACGCTTTGAGTGTACAATTAGCTTGCAAGCCTATCAACTCGGGGAGTTATATGTAGATCGGATCTCTGCTAGGTAGAGTGGTTAGGCCGTCCAACCGGCAGTTGTTCGGTTGGATGCCACATCTTCTAGTGAGCGTTAGAGCAAGGGGACTCCCTACCTTAGGAGGCCTTATGAAATAAATGGTGATGGTGGAGGCATCTTCCCGGGGCCTTCTGGCTGGATAAAAAAAATCTGTTACATTTCTATGGCTTGCAAACCAAGCTTCAATTCCATATTAGAAATACGTTTGAACTGGTGAAAAATACATAAAATAGAGACATTCTGGGGTATGAAAACATTTTACTTAATACAGGATAACAATTGATTTTCGTAATTTAGCTTAAATACAATCTACGTGATATCTGAATGCCAGATGACGGTCGAGCTGCATGACGAGAGACTTGATGAGATCAATTATCACTGAACTATAGTCCTATTCAAACTTCTCCCGTCGCAAGCATGCATGAAGTGGTCACGAATGAAACGAATAGTATCGTCTTCCTGAAACTTATTGGTGGTTGTTCCGATTAGTTTTTTTCCTACGTTTTTAGTTATAACCTACCACCCCTCCCCATACCCCCTCTGATGAGTCGGTACATCATCAACTGAAGGCTATACGTTTGTCTGTTCTGGTTGGCCACCTCCAGTGCTAAAGATTGCCCCTGGGAGTCGTAACTCTTTGTGCGGAATTCACTGATACCGCTCATTTTTTCCTCTTCAAGACTCGTCCGAATAATGATAAAGGGAACGAGAGCGATGGGTAATGATAAAGACGAGAGCGATGGGTAATGATAAAGACGAGAGCGATGGGTTGGCATGTGTTTCATGGCGTAGGAAAAATGGGCAGAAACGTCGTGACTGGACTTGCTATACTGTACTGAGCTCTAGTGCACAATAACATTATAAATTGACCATACACTCTTCGTTTTGAATTCAGCTGCATAGTGATTTCAAATATGGTAACTATATCTCCTACTGCTTTCAAATTAAAAAAATATATATAACTGCAGTGAACATGCATGCAACAGATCACTTCTCAAAAAATACGATTCCATTTACTCTTCTGCATTTGACAAATAATAAGAAGTATACACTAGTCGTCGCTTCTCCAGGTTCTTTCAAATTGTCGTTGGACCAATAAAATCATTTTTTGTGTAAATTACTTGTTTCTTAACGCGCACCGTATCAGAAGTGGTCACACCCTGTCTAACGCCTATAAAGCCGTAAATACAAGCTACACGCAAGAAATGACCAAGCTGTCATAGAATGACAAAGCTACAACCAGCGAAAGACCAAGCTACAAGCAGAGAATGACCAACCTATCGGCGAATGACAAAGCTACAGGCAGCGAATGGCAAAGCTACAAACAGAGAATGACCAAGCTACAAGCAGAGAATGTCAGAGCTACAAGCAGAGAATGACCAACCAACAAAAGAGAATAGCCAAGCTACAAGCAAAGAATGACCATGCCATCTGAGAATGACAAAGCCACAAGCAGCAAATGACCAAGCTACAAACAGAGAATGACCGAGTTACAAGCAGAGAATTACCAAGCTATCAGAGAACGGCAAAGCTACAAGCAGCAAACGGAAAAGCTACAAGCAGCGAATGATAAAAACTTCATGCAGAGAATGACCAAGCTGTCAGAGAATGACAAAGCTTCGCGCAGCGAATAGTCAAGCTACAAGCAGAAAATGACCAAGCTACAAGCAGAGAATGACCAAGCCATCTGAGAATGACCACGCCATCTGAGAATGGCAAAGCTACGAGCAGCGAATGACCGAGCTACAAGCAGTGAATGACCAAACTACATGCAGAGAATGACCCAGCTACAAGCAGAGAATTACCAAGATATCAGAGACTGGCAAAGCTACAAGCAGCGAATGGCAAAGCTACAAGCAGCGAATGGCAAAGCTACAAGCAGCGAATGACCAAGCTACAAGCAGTGAATGACCAAGCTACAAGCAGAAAATTACAAAGCCATCTTGGAATCACCAAGCTACAATCAGAGAATGACCAAGCTACAAGCAGAGAATGACCGAGCTACAAGCAGAGAATGACCAAGCTACAAGCAGAAAATTACAAACCATCTGGGAATCACCAAGCTACAAGCAGAGAATGACCAAGCTACAAGCAGAGAATGACCAAGCTACAAGCAGAGAATGACCAAGCTACAGGCAGCAAATTACAAAGCCATCTAGGAATCACCAAGCTACAAGCAGAGAATGACCAAGCTACAAGCAGAGAATGACCGAGCTACAAGCAGAGAATGACCAAGCTACAAGTGGAGAATAACCAAGCTACAAGTGGAGAATAACCAAGCTACAAGCAGAGAAAGACCGAGCTACAAGCAGAGAATGACCAAGCTACAGGCAAAAAATTACAAAGCCATCTAGGAATCACCAAGCTACAAGTGGAGAATGACCAAGCCACAAGCAGGGAATAACCGAGCTACAAGCAGAGAATGACCAAGCTACAAGCAGAGAATGACCGAGCTACAAGCAGAGAATGACCAAGCTACAAGCAGAAAATGACCGAGCTACAAGCAGAGAATGACCAAGTTACAAGCAGAGAATGACCGAGCTACAAGCAGAGAATGTCCAAACTGCTTATCTAAACAAGGCATAGCCTAATCGGAATTGTTTTTTGCGGCCAATGGCAAATGAAGAGTCTCGATAAATTGTTAATCGCATCGTCGCATCAGAGAAATTCGACCTAAAATGGCAGCCGAAAGAACGAAAATTCTTTGGGCGTCCCGATCGTGTGAAATCTTCTCATTTTTATTTAGTAGTAGATCATTGTTTGGCAACTCCTGTTCTCGCATTGTTAATGCAAGCATTAGTGAAAAAAAGGAAATATCAATTGTCATGTTGTCATTGAAGTTAAATTTTAGGAGGCTAGTAATGAAATCTAGGACGTTAAGCAACACTCTTATTCATCAATACAAATAATTAGGGAGGTTTTGAAATACAGGTGATACATATATTATATTTTACCCATCATAATTTGTTGCTTCATAAATTTGAATTATTATTTTTATCCGATCAGAAACTGTGGTGTAAAGGATTTAATCTGTTGCATCATGTCACATTAAATGAAAGTACCATTTTGTGATTGGTGACGATCACAAATTATCTTGCACTGCGCGATAAACTTAAATTCTTTGGTCTGGTAGATTGCGGTTAAATCGGGTTGCTTTAGTTTTCGAAGTATCTTAACTCGTTATGGGCTTCTGTAAATATCGGCTAGGAAAATACATCTTGGGTTAACTTAAACTTACGCCGTATCTTTCACGTGTTTTGTTTGATAGGTTTTATCGCGGTCAAACATTTCCGCGGCTGCCACATTTTAGATCATGGGCCGTTCCCAGCGTATCCTCTACTATCGGCACAATCGTCTCCACTTCGCAATTTGGGAATATTCTTTAATCCAAATCGCTCTAACTTGACTGCAGAGACATTATAGCCCAGCACTGCAGAGACATTATAGCCCAGCACTGCAGAGACATTATAGCCCAGCACTGCAGAGACATTATAGCCCAGCACTGCAGAGACATTAGAGCCCAGCACTGCAGAGACATTATAGCCCAGCACTGCAGAGACATTATAGCATAGCACTGCAGAGATATTATAGCCCAGCACTGCAGAGACATTATAGCCCAGCACTGCAGAGACATTATTAGAGCCTAGCACTGCAGAGACATTATCGCCCAGCACTGCAGAGACATTATAGCCCAGCACTGCAGTGACAATAGCGCCCAGCACTGCAGAAACATTATAGCGCAGCACTGCAGAGACATTATTATAGCCCAGCACTGCAGAGACATTATCGCCCAGCACTGCAGAGACATTATAGCCCAGCACTGCAGAGACATTAGAGCCCAGCACTGCATAAACATTATAGCCCAGCACTGCAGAGACATTATAGCCCAGCACTGCAGAGACATTATAGCCCAGCACTGCAGAGACATTAAAGCCCACCACTGCAGAAACATTATAGCCCAGCACTGCAGAGACATTATAGCCCAGCACTGCAGAGACATTATAGCCCAGCACTGCAGAGACATTATAGCCCAGCACTGCAGAGACATTATAGCCCAGCACTGCAGAGACATTATAGCCCAGCACTGCAGAGAC
>SDVV010012046.1:0-15612 GCA_016164225.1 Gammarus roeselii
ATGGTGCCCAGCAACTGCGCCGGCAAAGCTATTGAAAGGCTTGCAAAATTAATAGAGTAGTCAGCCATTTCTTACTCGCGCATTAGTTATTTCTATTTTGACAATGCACAACATTATATGTTAGCTGCACTCAAAACTCCAATGGCATTAAAAGGGGCACAAACAGCAACGTCGACCCATGATCACAAGCACTGCCAGCACCCCGCAGCCTACCCGTCCGACGGTTGCACCAACACCGAGCCATGTACTGAGCACGAAAAGTGGCTTCATTCGAATACACACACAAAGCAGCCAATGCTCCCTCCACCTATTATACCTCCATGGGTTTCTCGACCCCGAACTCGGAACAGCGACGCACGCTTTTTTCCGCACGACAGAGTACGACGCCCGCTCGAAGCACACTGCTAGGGACCATTTGAGGTAGTTCAACGTACACCGACACACTACACCACCAAGCGACGAGGCAAAGCCAACAATGTCCACGTCTCTCGTTTAAAAACTACCCATGACATAGACGATGTTTTCCCTGGAAGACACTCACCTGTCACCATAGATATCGGAAACGTCCCGTCAACCACACCAGGCCCAGAGGTAGTTCCACCATCAGGCGCAGCACGTCCGGAGGATCGGTACACGCAACGAGCCCAGACTACCAGACGCCCAGCAAATTTACCACCGCAAACTCGCACAGGACGGCAAGTCCAAATAAATCCACGACCTCAAGTCATGTTGTTCACTCAAACCACCAGGTCTGGCAGAGCAGTAAGAGAACCAGACCGCCTCAACATGTAGCTAACGCTACGCTATTTGACGCCAGCCAAAAAGGATAGAAGACAATACTGCATCCCCGGCTGCAGTCTGAAAGGGGAGTGATGTAGAGGTCCCCAATTGACCCTACATTAATCCTAATATCAATAAACACATTCTACGCGCATCAAAAGCACCTATTGCATATAAACAATAACCTCTTTTGATCTCATTGTTTGCATCTCTCTGTATGTAGCTACGACATTTCTGTTCAGCTAGTACAAATGTGATAATCATACACATAATAGCAGTGCAATAATATTTATTCAGTTAATACACGAATAAATGTGCAGACACTAAGGCACTAAAACGCCATTAAACAAATATCATCAACTGAACAAGATTCAGATATTTTTCTTCAAATCCATGCTGGCATGACCATCCATCTGTCTGTTTACATTTCTAGAGGCTCAATTTTTGGAACATCCGAGGCAAGCTCAAATGTCTCTTAATGCGTTTAGTATTGCTTTATTTAATTAAAACAATATTATTCGTTTGTGGAGCACGAACTGCTGCAACATGCCAAAGCTAGTTACTGTGTGGCAAGCGTCTTCATGTAGTGTGAATATACCTAGCTAGTTAAGACATTGTGAAGTGTATATTATATGATTAGGAATTTTAACTTTTCCCTTTATCACGTTTTACAGGCCAATTACTAACTGAATGAAACCATAATTAAAATACTCAGCTAGGTATTACTGGTCAATCCACATGGCAAATTAGTCAACAACTGTGGAATTATTTATAACGAGGGCTATACCTTGGAACCCCATGGAGTTCCACAGAAGACAGGTAGGAATAAAAGAATATTTCACTATGTGCCTACCCCGGTGATGAAACTAGGATCCCAATTCTCAAGTTCTACAAATGACTCCAGTAACTCATACTAGGTTTCTAAATCTAGAGCGGACTAAAAATTACATTATAGGTTTCTACAGTAGGATATCCCCTGTATGCACCTGGATGCAGGATTTCAACCTTACACAAATAAAATGTACAGTTTCAGCTAGCTATAGGGAATAACAGAATATTCAAATTGGTATCCTGTTCACATGGTGTAGCAATCATTATGTCTGAATGGCACATCCACCGTGGCTCGTGCCTATGTATAAACATATAATGTAAATAATCTAAATCTTCAAATAGGTTCAAATATCATACAACTACTATACAGCCCTGTTCATTCAAGTAAGGGGACAATTAGGCATTCATAATTCTTAATAATAAACATTACAGTCAGGTTGTGTCTAAATGTATTCTCTTATAATTGTTGAGCTTAAGCCTCTCATTTTATTCCTGGTAGCTACACACATAAGGGTATACTATTTCTATTTAAATGTTCGTTTACTAGATGCACCCAGTATGTCTGCCTGTATGAGGCAGGCAGAATGATGTGTTATTGTCTCTCATGTGGCTTATTTGGTTTAGCCATCATTTTTGTGCAGCCTTCATTTTATGCTGCGGATTGGCACTGAACAACAGTGAATCAACTCCCTCTGTTGTACGCCAACACCCTGCTGGCAAGTCTCTGAGACGAAACTCGTGGACCTTTCTTCCATCAGTCAGTCAAGCCTCACCAGTGACAAAATTACCCGCTGTGAAGCAATAGCGTCCTTGGTTTTCTTGCCGGCATTCCTATCTCCCTTCTTTTCTCCTTCTATATTACCTCGGATGTCTTCTCTCAGTTAATTTTTAAAATTAGAAATACACAATACCATAGATTACATGTCATGTCCTTGACCTTGTCTGGTATAGGTGCGTGCCCATAATACTCAGCCCTATTTCATATTATTTAATAATTTAATTTAAAAAATCATTTCTTGGAGTCAGAAGTTTACGCACAGCGCCCCGACAAAGGCTACGCCCAAGGGTGCTTGTTTTTTAAATTATTAAATTCATATTTTCATTTGTAACATATCGAAGGTGCCTTGAAATTGCAAGCGCCGTGTACACTTGAATTATTACGGTTCACAGAAACTAAGTTTAACTTTTCAACTAAACTGGTTTAGACAACTGGTAACTCACTAATAAACCAAAAACGCTCGTCGGGCTGCCGCGAGCGCGTTGCAATCCATCAGCAAGTGTTTTGTAGAGGTCCTTAATTGACCCTACATTATCCTAATAACACTAAACACATTATACGTTTATCACAAGCACCATTACTATTAAGCAATCGCATCTTTTGATCTCATTGTTGCATCACTCTGTAGGTAGCTAGAAAATTTCCGTGCAGCTAAAACAAACTGCTTACTTCCATAATGACAGTGCAACAAATATTTATTTTGGCTAAATAAATATGTATACCACGCACTAAAAGCCATGGATCATGCATAAGAAGGAATAAAAGATTCAGATAAATATTTTTACAAAAGCTGGCAACAAGCTGAGCGGTTTTTTTCTAGACTCGTCTGAGAGTCGGACAAGATCCTAGTTCTCGTGGCAGTAGTATTATGTCCCGGCATAAACATACAGGAAGTGAAACCGTGGCCACAGAGGCAAAGAAAGACACAGCAGAAGCTATATTGGGTTTAAATCCAAACCAATAGATAGACTGTAGCTAGGCTAGACAGCCTGGGCCAGTGTAACTTAGGCTTATCTTGGATACTGCTCCACAGAAGACAAGTGAGAATAACAGTGTTTAATATGTCCTATCCCTAGTGAAGAGCAGACTAATAAATACAGTTGCATATTTCTGCAGCAAGACACTATTGTAAATACCTGGATGCAAGATTTCAACTGTGCAAAGGCATGAAGCTAGCTATGGGGGATTCCTCTGCCAAATGCCATAACCAAGATTGTCAATTATGCTAACATGATAGCAATCTTCAGATCTGAGTAGCACCCTACCTTGATCCATGCCTATTTATAAATATATATAGCTATATAGTGCCTATATAATGTGAATAATATTTTTTAAATATTGACATCTCCCTTTTCATTATTATACATCAAGAATGCATATTCCCAGACATGCATTGTCGAGCTTAAGACTTCCATTTTTTTAATTCCTGGTAGCCACACTCTTAGTGGTATTCTATTTCTCTTGTGATATCTAAAGAAAATTTATTACATGCACCCAGTCTGTCAGTCTGTATGAGGTAGGCAGAATGGTATGTGATTATCTCCCATGTGGCACACCACTTAGCCAAATATTTTATGTGCAGCTATTCAGTCCGCTGCCTTTCAGCCCGCTGCCTTTCAGCCCGCTGCACGTGAACATCTTCAGGCGAGAAGAAAATGCATTCTCGTTGAGTATCAAAAAATTCCAAAAAAGTCCCTCCAAGGATAAAGACGCCACCAATATTATCTTGCCGGCTTTACTATCTCCCTTCTTTTCCCCTTCTATGTATATCACCTTGGATATCTTCATTCAGTTAAGTTGGGATCAATACCAAAGATATTACTTACCCTTGTCTTATTGTCCTTGTGTCTGTTTTTTGGTGCTTGCCCATAATACTCAACCTCATTTATAAAAAAAGATAGCATAACTTGGAGTCAGATTGTGCCTTGAAAGTGAAAGCACCGTGTTCACTTGAATTAATATCGCTCACAGAAGCTCATTCACTAATAACTTTTCCATTGAAAATGGGTAAATTACCCTTCATTAATAGAAATATATAACATCACCTAAACTGGTGACCTGCACCAATAACAGATCAAGGTCGACAGACAGGCAGACTGGGTGTAGGTAGTAAAACTGCATGAGGGAAATAACATAGACTCTAGAGGACTTGGGGTAGAAAAGCAGTCATAGATTAAATTTTTCTTTTCATTTTGTCATTGACACCGACTACTGCAGAGTAAGGTGCTAATTTTAATAATTAACTCGGCAACTATTCAAATTAGGGTTAGGTTTAAAAAAAATTGATACCAACTAGTATATGAAACAAACTGGCACACAGGAAAAATATGTAACATCACAATTCTGTGATTTTGATAAAATTGTTGTACCAACTTGGTGTCAGCAGATTCAAAGCCACTGCGCAAGTGCCCTGCTGGTGAATTCACAACACACACCAAAGCAAATTAGATACCCATTTAAATTCCCAATTTTTGTGACAACCTTGGTGTTAAAAGCTCGTGCTCAACAACAAGTGGTGCAACCTCGCCTCAGTGAAAAGAACTTTGAGGAATTGCAATCTCACAGCACACATAGGAATTAAATTTATCTCAATCTCTCAACAAAAATAATTTGCATTTCACACCTTGGTACACATTCCACATTGACAAGACTTTGCAATTAGAAATATTTATTTCCAGTCGGTCACCAGAATCACAACTTGAAAACCAGATCGCCGATCAAGCCAACACAATCAACATGTCAGAGGACGGGAACCCTGACTACAACCTTATTGTAGGAAATCCATCAACTTCCAACAACAAAACTGCAAACAAGGACTTTAATGTCACACCTTACATGCCTGAAGCATCAGGTTTCTGGTTTTACTTGCTAGAAGCCGACTTCACAGCACATGCCATCACAAATGACCGAACCAAAGTCCGGTTGACGCTCAAAGCCCTACCACCATAATTGCGATTATTACTTCAGGACATAGTCATGAATGGAAGAGATGACCGCTACAATAAAATTGAAATTAAAATTACTTATTTAAACACACTACCGTAATCAGCTCGCAAAACACAAATTCTGGACAAAGAACGACGAGGAACCCGCACAATGGCACAGTTCCTGGCCCATCTTCGACACCTACCTGGAAGTGACTCGGAATCCGTTTCACCACAACAGCCCGTTCGTGAAATAAATGCTCGTGAGGGAAATACCGACCAACATAAAATATGCCCTATTGGTCAACAATAAGACAACCCTAACTGACATCGTGGAGGCAACAGATAAAATACTAACTGAATACCCTGATTCTAACATTCCAGTAAACATCAGTAGTGTTCCGCCAATATCCACGTCACAGCCACAACACAACACAGCTATGCACAGCGACACCACTCAAACTATCAATACTATGACCACACGAATGTCAGAAATGGATTTCAAAAGTAGGGCACTCTCACAGGAAAATTACCATCTTCTGAATAGAATTGACCACCTGGAGAGAACAATCACAACCTGGAGGACAAAATGAATAAAGAACAACAATCGTTCCTGACCAGACTGCAAAAGCTGGAACAACTACCACATTACAACAACCATGGGAACAGAGGAAGAAGCACTTCCCACCGACGTGAACCTTCTGCAGAAAACAGAACGCGTTGTCATTTCCACTCGCGCTTTGGCACAAATGCTCGCAGGTGTACAATACCATGTGACATGAGAAACATTTTCAACAACCAGGAGGGAAACTGAGATCCCGTGATGACAACACGAGCACCGTCACGGCAATAACCCTCAAGAAGACTCGTCTCCTAACCATAACTGACAGAAAAACAAGTTCACCTTCTTAATAGACACAGGTGCTGCCGTCTCTGTCATTCCACCTCAAGCAACCGACCTCAGAAATGAGGAAGTTAGCAGCCTTCGCGCTGCCAATAGTTCCCGCATACCCATCTATGGTGAGCGGCTAATAACCCTCAATATTGGCCTGCGAAAGGATATAACTTGGCCATTCATCATAGCCCAGGTTGACCAACCAATTATCGGTGCTGACTTGCTTGCCCACCACAAGCTTGTGGTAGACCTACATAACAGGCAGCTCATGGATACCTCCACGAGCCTGACTGCCTCCGCAGGTCTGGCTTTAGCCGGTGTAACACTCAACACCCTAGGATACGACCCAGACTGCTATAGAAAATTATTAGAGGAACACAAAACCATCACAATGCCTAACACTGCATTGACCAAACCTAAGCATGATGTGAGAGACATCATCACAACAACGGGACAACCAGTATTCGTGCGCCCCAGGCGACTTAATCCTGAAGTCGCAGACTCGGCAAGAGAAGCCATTAAAGGAATGCTGCAGGATGGGATCATCCGACCCAGTAAAAGCCCTTGGGTCTCACCATTACATGTGGTACCCAAGAGGTTGGCTGGAGATTATGCGGAGACAACTGGATGGTTAATTTCAAGACAGTACGCGATAGCTATCCACTAAAACACCTGCAAGACTTTTCAGCACAACTGGCAGGAAAAACCACCTTCTCAAAGGTTGACCTTGCCAGTGCCTACTTCCAAATCCCCATGGACGAGGAAAGCAAACCCAAAGCGGCTATCACCACCCCTTCTGGATTTTTTGAGTTCACTTGCATGCCCAATGGCCTCAGCGATGCAGCTCAAACCTTTCAACGATTTCTTGACACAGTCCTCCGTGACATATCCGTCGCAGGACGCCCAGTCACGAACTTCAACTACGTGGATGACATACTAGTTGCCAGCTCATATGGGACTGAGCATCTCCAAGACCTTGAAGAACTTTTCACCAGACTAGCGGCTCATAAAGTGCACAACACCGCCCATCCTGGGAAGCGTGCCACAGTTCAGCAACTTGCCACGCGTTATGTGTGGCCAGCCATGAAGAAAGACATCCGACAATAGTGTGAGCAGCGCACAAACTGTCAAAAAGGCAAAAAAAGTCGTCACAACTTTGTTCCATCACAAACCATACCACCAGAAGGAAGAAAGTTTGCGCAGGTACAATTCGATCTCGTGGGACCCTTACCTCACAATGAGGGATACGAATACCTACTCACCATGATTGACCGACATACCCGCTGGCCTGAAATCTGTCCCATCAAAGATGCACGAGCAGAAACAGTCAGCAAATCTTTCCTTGCCACCTGGATCTCACGCTATGGTTTCCCCATCAGCATCGCCACAGACCGCGGTCCTCAGTTTGAATCATCAATATGGACCAGTCTCATGGAAACCCTTGGTTCGGTGCTAATCAGGGCCACCGCTTACCACCCTCAAGCTAATGACCTGATCAAACGACTCCACCGCCGAGTCAAGGATGCATTAAAAACACAGGCAGATCCTCACCACTGGGTGGAAAAACTTCCACTCATTCTTCTGAGCATGCGAACCGCAGTAAAAGAGGACAACGGCTACACAGCCGCAGAAATCATGTTTGGAGTAAATTTGCGACTTCCATGCGACCTGTTGGTCAGAAACTGCAATCCTGTACTGACCGACATCACCGAGCACAACCAGAGACTCCAAAGCTTTATGAACGAAGTTGGTCCGGCACAGTCCCGACCAATTCAACCAGCAGAAGGGGACCTCGACCCCAAACTCAAAACAGCGACGCACGTCTTTGTGCGCACCGACAGAGTACGGCACCCGCTCGAAGCACCCTACGAAGGACCGTTTGAGGTAGTTCAACGAACACCGACACAGTACACGATCAAGCAAAGAGGCAAAACCGACAATGTCCATGTTTCCCGTTTGAACGCGGCCCATGGCATAGACGACGTATCCCCTGAAAGACATTCACATGTCAGGATAAAAATCGGAAACGTTCCGTCAACCACACCAGGCCCAGACCGAGTTCCCACACCAGACGCAGCACGTTCAGAGGACCGGCATGCGCCACGAACCCAGACTATCAGACAATTATGGGATCTAAGTATATAGACTCAATCTGATTATGGGGATGCCCTTAGGTCACTTATTGCTTATAGTCGCCGAAAGAGGGAGGAATGAACCACTTTAAGAATTATGATGTTTATTGTGCCTATTATACTCAGAATTGTACTTACATTTGGGGTGTCGTGCAGGTAGTCGAGAGAGGGAGCTGACGTCAGACGCCCCGGCAAGAAAAGGGGGGCCATGACACGGGATCGTCATGATCCAATGACCGTGCTGTTGAGTCACGATTAGGACTAATGTCCTTCAGATCCGACTTGGAAGAGGAGGCGACGAGTGGTCGGTAGCGGCAACACGCAGGGAGAGGAAGACCCTATTTAACACAACCACGTTTGGATGAGGAATGAGCTGCGAGCTGAGACCTCCCGCGGAAATAAGTGTTGCTATCTTCCCCTTTTTGAACTTTTTGAAAGTTCAAAAACATAAAAGTCTTGCTAAAAAAATTGTTAATGCTCATATTTAAATTAACGTTTTTAAGGGTAGCTCTACACACACTGTTGTAGGTTGTGATCGATTTTATCATTTGAATTGGTTATTATATTTTATTTTTTGCGTGCCTTGGTAAAATTTGTTGTTCGAATAATTGTTTAGGCTGCTAATGGAATATTCATACAAAGTCCGTAGTTGATAATTACAGGAATATAGAAGCTTGTAATAGCACGCTGCAACCAGTCATTCTATCTCAATCATTGCGTCATACACTCGTTTCACTTCCACTGTTGCATATTATTCTTTCCTGCATGAGTTCAGTTCATGACGATGTGATTATAACCTGGCTTCGTAATGCCGCTCTACAATTTTTTACTAAGATTTAATTATTACATGTTACACTATATACGGTTATTATTATTATTTATAATGTTATTATTATTATTTTATTTTATTTTTGTTAACGCACAATGTAATACTATGTTACTTCTACGTATAACGTCATGATTGGCGTCGAACTTTATACAATTAAACGCTACACAATCAGCAAATTTGCCTCCGCAAGCCCTCACAGGACGGCGAGTACAAATAAACCCACAACTTCAAGTCATGTTGTTCACTCAAACCACCAGGTCTGGCAGAGTAGTAAGAGCACCAGACCGTCTCAACATGTTGCTAACGTTGCGCATTTGGACGTCAGCCAAGCAGGGGAGAAAACTATACTGCATCCCTGGCTGCAGTCTGAATGGGGAGTGATGTAGAGCACCGTGTTCACTTGAATTATTATCGCTTTTAGAAGCTCATTCACTACTAATTTTTTTGATTAAAGAGGAGTAAATTACCCTTCATTAATAAAAATATATAACATAACCTAAAGTTTCACGCTGATAGCCACTTGGTGGCAACAGGGGCAAGGTGGAGCGTTTGGTTTTGTGTCAATATCCATCAAGTGATTGTGGGTTATCCACGTGTGTCCCGTGCACAAGTGGTTGATGAACACTAGGTCTTTTCTGTTGGTAAATTTTGTTTCCCTTTTTCCGACTGAGGGTTTGACTGAAAGCATTTTTTGTCCACTCTATTGCCACATTTCATCACATCGGGATGTTATATGAGAGTTGATAATAGGGAACCAGTCCCGGTAATGTACTGCAAAAAAATGTTCATGGGGAGTAGAAACCAATTTAGCAAGCGAGTCCGCAAGTTTGTTTCCTCTTATTCCCGCGTGTCCGGGGATCCAAGCAGAATTCAACTGCCTGACCCGTCTCGGACATCATTGAAGGGTTGGGGTTACGAACGTAAACCTAAAAGCATAAGGCAAAACGCGTCTGCTTAACGACGACTCACTCTTCTTCATCTCCTGCTTTTCTGGAATAAAAAAATTGTGGTCGATCGATATGTTCAACCGTTGATCTTAGAGAGAGTTACTGTACACCTAGTGCCCAATAAACACGTCGTTCAAATCCATGGGGCTTCGGGCTAAAACTGCATGAAGCTCGTTCAACGGATTGACGTGGGGACAACTATTCAAGATTTATCGGGAGCGACTGCTGACAGACGAGCGCTTTGAAAACAGTCTGAGGCTTTAGTGTCCCTAAAATATGGCAAAAATAACCCCAAACTTTAAACGAGGTTTAGACAATGCTGTATTACATATTAACAATGGCTTCCTAGCATTATCATTAACTGATTCTTCAACTATAGTTGATTTAGATGTATTTGCGAATAGTATACACATGCTATTATTGACAACAATAGCCCAAGAGGTTTGTTTACATCGATCAGCTGTTCCGCGAAAAGATCTGACACGAGAAGTTCCAATGCACGCGCACTTCTCGTGAGCATAGACTGTAAGGCCGAAAGACGTTTGGGCCTGTCAGGCTTTCGTTCAAAGTCCTCAAGACCTTCGAGACTGTGAACATCGCTTGCACACCTTTTAAACCTAACGGTTACCTCTCTATGTTGTCTTCCTGATTCTTTTTGTACAATTTAGAATTACATAATTCCTAGCGTATTGTTTTTTTGTTCTCTGTAATTATGCCCTTGATGGGTCTCAATAAAGATTTATTAATATTAGCATTATTATTTAAGGGATCAACAACTGCTCGAGGATATGGAAAATCATTGCAAGTTTAAAAAGATGGAGCATCATGAACTCCCGTTTGTATTTTACAGGTATGTCTACTTCTGTATTACGCATACTACTCACAAATGAAATATCATCGGTTATAAATTACGCCATCCACAACTAAATATTCCTATGTAAATGGAACTCAAGCATCAAAAGAGCGAATAATGAAATGCTGATTATTTTCCAGTAAACTATCAAAGATTGTAATGAGTAAATATGACATAGACAAAATTCAGAATGAGGCGTTAATAAAACAATGGTGCCTATTTTTCTATCCCTTTATTTCTCAAAGAAAGAACATACGTGCCAATAACATAACATTATTATAGACGATGCTAGCAATTGAAATTCTTTTAAAGTAGCTCTGTGAACTAATAAATATTTAGTTATGAAGTTGGTATTATGTTAATAATCAAATTGTCTTTAGGTTTGGTGGTGGTGAGAGGGGGTGCCTGCTCTGTTCTCCCTGAGTTTGTGACCTGTTCAGAGGGTGGTGATTATATTTGTGCTAATGCACTGCACAGGTGGTGTGTAAGATCCTGGTGCGCATTTTGAGTCTACATATAGGTTCTGAACATGAGAGGTACAAATTGAATACTGTGTTTTGTGAGCTGAACTCTTGACACAGGCCACCAAGTGAAATGGCGCAAGGGTAGCGCCTACTGAGCGTGTGACTTGAAATCTGAAGCGCAAACACAGTGAGAGATGGCACCAAAGATGTCAGCAGTGCAGATGGAGGTGAGAATAACATACATGTAAATGATCTCATCTTTGTATCTCACCTTAGCAGCCCCCCACAGCCCCAACAGCCCCGCCAACAGAGCACGCAGGCATGGGAGGCAGTACACCTCAGCGCGCCAGCAATCAAAATGAACAGCACGGTACAAGCACTGCAGCAGGACGCTGGTCGGAATGCGCTCAATAGGTCCCAAGAAATCATAACAATGAAGACAGTCAACAACTGCACACAACCGTGGACAACAAAAACAAAGCAACAACATCACATCAAATTTAGTCTAGCAAAACTCATACAACACTGCCCCCAATTCCTCCGCCAAGGCCCTCTTGAAGCCGCAAAGTGAATTGCACTGCACCGCATCAGGGGGCAGCCGATTTAAATCTGCACACAGCAAGAATAAAAGAATCTCCGTTTATAGTCCGTCTGACAGCAAGGAACCACCAGCTTGAAAGGATGCCCACATGTGCCAACATCCGGAGCTCTCTCAAACAGAGTAGACAAACCTGAATCAACATAACAATGAAAAATCTTCCAACACTTCACAAGATCAGAACGCAGCAACTCCCCCTCACAGAAAACAACTGCATTGCTTTGAGCTGCTCACCATAGTCCACTCCACCCAGCCCATCAATCTCCTTGGTCCACCTCTTCTGCACAGACTCCAACAGTCTCAGATCCCCCAAATATCCCACATTCCATACACATGAGCAGTAGTCCAAGATGGGTCTAATATGAGTAATAAATAAAGAGACCATGAAAACAGAACTCCTATTGACAGTAGAGCGGAGCAAACTGGTTGCCAGAGAGGAAGCCTTTCTTACAACACTCCTCACGTGGAGATAGAACTGCAGCCTTGATTCAACAAGCACTTCCAAGTCCCTGAAGGAATCGATAAGCTCAAGTACCACACTATTCAAATGATAAGCAGTTCTATCATCAATCTGCTCCAATTCAAGACGGCCCCTGTGAAAACTTGTAAAGACACACTTGTCAATGTTCAACGAGAGATTCCATGACAACGACACAGACTGCAACAAATCCAGATCCCTCTGTAAGGAAGACACACCCAGGCGAACTGCTTGTACATCGCGGGGGAAACTCAAATAAAGTTTGAAGTTGTCAGCAAAGGCCTTCCACTCGCAAGCCACACTTGCTGCAACATGATTGACATATAGCAGGAACAAGAGCGGACCCAGCACAGAACCCTGGGTCACATCACTTGTCACCTTTTGGAAGTCACTGACGACTCTCCCCACAGAAACACACATTTGCCTTCCCATCAGAAAATTACAAATCCAATCTAACAGTCCATCCGGATACCCACACATCTCAGTTTGTCTAACAAAACTGAGTGACTGACCACATCAAATGCTTTAGAGAAATCCAGAAAGACCACATCAACAACCATTCCTTCATCTACCCTATCAGCAACCTCACCATAAGTAAGCAAAAGTTGGTCTTCAGTGCTCCTTCCAACCCTGAAACCAAATTGGCCCTCAGACAAAATGCCAGAATCTTCCAGAAAAGACACCAAGTGGGACACAATAACCCCCTCCAGCACCTTACAGCAAACAGAAGTGAGACTCACAGGTCGGTAATCAAGAGGGTTACTTCTTGAACCAGACTTGAATATAGGAACAACAAGAGATTCCTTCCAGGCCTCCGGTAAAACTCCCAGGTCCAATGATTTTGCAAAAATCAGAGACAAGGGCAGTGACAGCTGCCAAGAACATGACTTCAAAACACCAGGGTGAATGCCATCAGGTCCAGGGGCAGAAGATGAGTCTAGACCAGCCAGAACCTAGGAAACTAACAGCCTAGTCACACAAATACCACTAAATTTTCCAGAAAAAAAACTGATCTGGGGAAGGGCTGGCAGGATCAGCATCCACAAAAACAGACAAAAAAGTGTCAACAAACAGCTGACTCATGTCCCTCTGACCAGCAACAACCTCACCAGATGGAAGCTTCAGAGGACCAACAGAAGGACAGCCCTTCTTTCTTCCTCTGATATAGGAGTGATACATCTTGGGAGCCAGTTTGCACAATTTGACAGGCAGCACACGCGAACACGTGAAGACACCTTTCAAAATATTGCACGCGGCAACAGTACATTGCACGTATACAACTTTTCATAAAAAATTTGTTGTGCTAAAATGTCATGCACGCATTTTCCTCCATAGCATATTAATTCAAGCTGACACCAAGATTCCTAACCACTGCACATCACCATCATTGAAGAAGTACTAATCTCTGTGACCAGACAGTCCGGATCGTCATCGGCTACTGAGACAAACAAACAAAAACCAATATCGAATTTTTTTGACTGGAGAATAAAGAATTGATGATTCACAACACAAGGGACAATATCAGTCAAGACAAAACGCATCAGCTTTTGGTATGAATGCAACCATGGCTGAACTGTAATATTTAATTACGTCCTGCATGGTTCGAACAACAATTTAACATTACTGCATTTTGACAATAGATGAAAACGGTTTAACACCGACGTCACACACGTTATGTAAACAAGTTTGCTGCAACATTCATGGAAAAGACAGCGTAGTGGAAGTGCAAAATTAAGCATTGTTAGTAAGGGCAATTTTTAATAAGAACTGACAGGTATTGTTAGTAATGATTTATAACTACCATATGAAAGAGTTTCATCTAAATGTTACATTCTGTTTTGTATGACGCCTGGTTGGTGAAAGATGCTTACGTCTATGTGCGGTCATCTCAAACTCTACATACATGTAATTTTGCAGTCTGTTTCGCGGCGCTTGCACCTCTAGCTCTATGTTTTTCTCCGTTTGTATATATTTGTCAGTGTCTCTGACAGTGGCGCACGTAACTCAACAAACATAAAAACATAATCAGCGAGCGCACGCGAAGGTCTAGATACGCCAATTTCAGCTTTTGAGGCGCACAACTGGTTCAGTTCTTAATATTCGGCGATGAAAACGCACGTAATGTTCTCAACCCTGTGTCAAATTGTGCAATCTGGCTTGGGAGTAACAGAGAAGTTGTCTGCTAATTTCTGCTCATACAGACACTGGCTGTGGCGTGAAAAATTTCTGTACTCAAAATTAAGCTCACTAAATCTCTGCAAGAACGCCAACTCCTCCTCATGCCGCCTAACAAGCTCCCCCCTCAAAAGCTTATACTGCGCCCAAGCCCTAGATCTACTGGTCATCAGTTCCTTAGGAGGGCCCCGCAACCAGCTTGGTTGAGAAGCAGAGTCTTGAGTGGGAACAAACTTCTCCACAAGAGAATGGACAATTGTCTGAAACAAACTATAATTCTCCTCCACAGTGCCATACAAAAAACTCTTAATGCCAGTCAACACCCTCTAAAACCTCTCATGCTCCTGTAATCACCACAAGACCACATAACTGATTTCAAACCCGGATCCCCTGATGTACTATGCTTTCTAAGAGCAAGAAGAAACGTCATTCCGATAGACAATCTGGTTGCAATAGCCAAGACAACATACGGTGCAGAGGCAACAAAAAAGGCTTTGCAATTGTATGTAAATGTTCAGCACCAGGCTCCAGATACAGTGCCATCTAGTGGCGGAGAGAGACTGTCGTCCTGTTGAGGAGCTTCCACAGCCCATGAGACTGCTCTAAAGACTGTTCTACGTCTGATGAATGAAGATCTCACCTTTGTATCTCGCCTTTGCAGCCCCCCACTGCCCCAACAGCCCCGCCAACAGGGCACGCAGGCATGGGAGGCAGTACACCTCAGCGTGCCAGCAATCAAAATGAACAGCACTGTACAAGTACTGCAGCAGGACGCTGGTCGGAATGCGCTCAATAGGTCCAAAGAAAACAAAACAATGAAGACAGTCAACAACTGCACACAACCGTTGACAACACAAACAAAGCAACATCACATCAAATTTAGTCTAGCAAAACTCATACAACACTGCCCCCAATTCCTCCGCCAGGG
>SDVV010012047.1:0-15612 GCA_016164225.1 Gammarus roeselii
ATCGAAAGTTAAAAGCGGTTGGCAATCAACTTCTAAGAAAATTCAACTCTTGTACGACGGATGTTAAGCAGCAGCTTTTTAAAACGTACTGTTTTCCTATTTACTGTACCTCGTTGCGGTGTCAATTTACGAGGGCTACTATGAGCAAACAGCGAGCAGCATACAATGACATATTCAGGAGACTGGTGGGTGTCTCAAGAAGAAGGAGTGCAAGCATTGTATCTGCAGTGCATGATGTTGATTGCAAGAAAGTATGATCAAGAAAAAGTGCATACAGCCTCAAGGAACAAATTGAATACTCGAATGATCTATTCCTGGAGGCAGTATGTAACAGTGAGGGATACGAACAATCCCCACTTAAAGAAAGATGGAACAGAATACTGCTTGTTCAGGAAAATCCCGATAATAATATTAATAATGTTCGACTCCCAACTGCATGTAAAGGTTGAGAGCCCATTATATGCGGGCGGCTGTCAGGTTGAGATGCGACCCCGAGTTTGTCCACAGATAGGTGGCTTCATACTAAACCTCTCCAATATTATTGTTTGTATTCATATTCATGGGGGATAGAGACATTTAAGGTGTTTTAAGCACGAATGTCTCAAACCTATTCTTTAAATAGTTCTTCACGTGTGCTTGTTTTGTACACGATATTTTTGATGTGTTGGTAGGAATGTTTTTTGTTGTTGTAAAACTTGTCTTCTGTTTTAACCATTATTGTACCATCGAGTGCCTCAATAAAGATAATTATCGTTATTATTTTTCGTATTAATATCATTATATTCATTATTGTTATTATTATTATTATTATTATTACTATTGATATTATTAATAATATTACTATTATTAATATTACTATTATTATTATCGTACTTTTCATTATTTATTGGCGATTGTCTCGTGAGGGCCTTGAGCATAAGATTGTTTTTGGTGCCGCGTGCTAACGTGGTCTCTTTATCAACGGGCCGCACAACAGAGAAGAGAAGATATCATCATCGCCTTTGGATTGCTATTGGACATACAAGTGGTTCGATTTCAAAGAAAATGTCATTCTAGTTTCAGAAGATCCAATCATTTTTTAATGAAAATATCGCATATTTTCAAGCAGTTTATAGGCAAACCTCGCAGACACGGTGGTACGGTGAACTGCTGCACCCCCCTCATCCAGTGTCTTGGCGAACTATTTCGGGACATAGCATCCAGTCAGTTGGGGGACTGTTTTGTTCTCTCATAGATATCGATGATGATATTATGTATATCAAAACCTAGACAGCATTAAAATATAACAGAAGTCAGAAGTGTAACCGGCTTAAGCGACATTCAAGGAAGTAGGCTTTTCGTGTTGGCTGATCATGACTATGGATTGAGCTACCATACAAAAAATATTTGTACAATTATGGATGCAGGCAGTTGTTTGTGACAGGAGCAAAGGGGCTTCAATTGAATTTCCGATGCGATGTGGGATCGAATAAGTATGAACTAAACGGGAGCTGCCATACCTATCCAAGAAGCCTCTACTGAAGTAAACAATGCAATTTCCTTTAGATTTGTGATATCTCATTACGAAGTACCTACGAAACACTCATTACCAACATGTTGAACAGAAAAAGCATCATAACGACGATGCCGTATAAACTACAAGAGAGGTCATGACATTAACGATGCATTTCAATTCATTTGTGTCTTAAATATTGAAGAAAAAACATGTACTCACTGATATAAACATGTGACTTTAATTGGTTGGACAAGTAGTTAACGCGTCGAATCAAATCGTCATTCAAAGACCCTAAGCTGTTCGCAACAAATCTTTTTCAGTGACCCGGAAAGTAACCCAGCCACTGCGTGCAAAGACGATATTGGAGCAATACCAAGTTCAGATTGCAGGCGCTGGCGATCGTTAAATAGTTTATTCTTTCCGTTACGGCGCCATTGAAACTATATTCCTTTTACAGGGCATTGACGGAATGTTGAGGATCAAATGCATTAGCGTTTAAATTGAATTGTTTGGATTGCATTTACTTCCAATAGCAAAAGCTTCCACTAAAAACTTTCTTTAGAGCTTCTTCAATTGCCTGCAAGTATGCCGAGTGACGAAGGGTTCAGTACTTAGCGCTGGGGCCTTTCTCTCAGTAATTGGAGTGAGAAACGAGGGATTACACACTCTGCCGTATTGCAATTGCGACCCCTCTGTTTGTTATTGTTAAAAACATGGGATTGCACAATCTGCCCTATTGCAATTGCGAGCCCTCTGTTTGTTGAAGTTAAAAACAAGGGATATCACAATCTGCCGTATTGCAAACGCAACCACTCTGTTTGTTGAATTTAGGAACGAGAGATTGCACACGCTGCGTATATATAATTGCGACCATTCGATTCGTTGAAATTAGGAATGAGGGACTGCAGAATCTGCAGTGTTTTGAAACGCACGCGTTTCAGTTTTCTTAAACTCTTGAAGGAATGGTGTTTCAAAGTTTACACGGCAGCTTTGAGAAACTTATAATTGAAGATATTATGAGGTTGAAAACTATTCCAAAAATATTCCCAACAAGTTTATCTTATTAATGAACTTTTATCTCAACTGAACCCATTTGATCTGACATTAATTTTTCACAAAGTTGTCGCACACTAATCCACATAATTACTGTTCATTGCTTTCCAGCAGCTCTGTCAAATGAAGAGGGTAAGTAAACGTAGATGAAACATCTTCATGTGGATTTTATTTCTGATATATGCACAGTATAAGGATTCAAATTAAAAATCTTGGTACATGGATACAAACTGAAATAAGCTCGTTAATCGATTTTTTTTTTGTATCTTCAATCAGCGTTTCAGCGTCCAGTCGGTGTCGTGATCTTCGATGTGGCGCTTCTTGATTATACCCAGCTGGTTGCGGTGGACGACGAAGTTCATCCAAACTGCAGCAGGTAAATCTTCTGATAGGGAATAATTCCACCTCCAGTGCATGACTTCTGGTGGCTTACATGAGGGAGGTCGGAAATGTCTGGTGCCAATACGTCCCTCGCTTCATATCTCTGTTGCAACAACTGAAGTAGTGCAAATCTATACCTAATTTTCGATTTGGTTAAATTTGCATCAGTAATTGGAAGACAACAGATTTAGAAAAGTAAATGAAATCCTCTTCTGGGGTATTGCTTAAACAATCTTGGTTGACACTCTTTTAAATGTTTATTTCAATATATGTGAAGCGATTTTTTTAATTCAAGCGTTGACCACAAAATTCTTAGAAAATTCATAAACAATTGGAACTACGTTATGCTCGTCGAGCAGTTTTCCACCAGAAATCTTCCAGCTGCTGTTCCGTACACTTTTACCTACACTGACAATTCATACGCATACTAGAGTAGTTACGCTTACGACGTGCTGCTGGTCACAAACGTTTTACGAATTAACGAGTCAGGGTGATGATTTTACAAAGCTGGATTACTCTTAAATCACAATAAATATTGTTTCCTAGCAAATAATCCAATTTCACAATAAATTGTATAGACATAGACATACGGGCCTTATTCCCCTTGTCAGGGGGGTGGCTAAGTTAGGCAGACACATAGGGAGGAAGCGCCCAATCTCCCCGCCACAAGACCGCCGTGTTCCTGCCGAGGCTCGAACTCGCGACATGCAGCATCAGAGGCTGACATTGCAGTCGAATACGCTAATCACTCGGCCACAATAAATGATCAGCTTAATTAACATTGAATCCCAACAAAATTTAAACAGATTTTGAGCTTTCCTGTTCCCAGTCAGACTAACCTTTGTTAATCCATTCATTTTTATTCATAATCAATAATTTTCTCCGAGTTGGCAGCCACCATGGAATGGTCCCAAACGATTTCTCTGGGCCAATGATAATATAACAGTGGATATTGTTTTCCTCATCAGAACTTAATATTCTCCATCTGCTTTATTCCGAAACGTCACTGTCCTGATCATGTTTCTTAATTCAAAAATATATAAGCTTGATTATCATTGCTCAGGAGGATTTCCCAGTATCTGGACGATACTGTGTGCACGTACGACTCGTTCTATTTAAAACAATAAAACAAATTTACGAATCTGAAAAATGTAAACCAAAAACTTGTTCAGATGACAGACTCAAACAATTAAGTTTACTGTCGGGAAGGACGATTTTTTTATTTGTGTGGCAAGGCGTATTATTTTGCACCGTAAATAGATGTTATCCGACGATACTAAGATTTTTTTATAATAAATATGTACGTTCACAAAATTGCCCTTTACTATTAATTGTAAATTGAACTTCTGTGTGTGTCCGAAAAGTCGTGTTGCACAAAGCAGGGGTTCACAAAATACCATCTCCAATGAAGGTAATTTTAATGAGCAAGTATGGAAAAACGGTATCATGGTAATACGATTCGTTTTCCGATTAATGCATATTATTGTCTTGATATGCATTCCTTCCTGATGCATATTAAGACAATAATAATAAAATTCTGTGTTCACGAAATACCTCCTAGTATTCTGGTGTTCTACAAAGCATACCACACATCTATAATACGTATAAGACCAAGGGTGTAATTTATCGAGTAAGGTATTTGATTACACATAAGGTGTGCTAGTTCTATAGAACAAATTGAGTATGTTAAAGAATTTCTGGATATGGTTCATGTCACTCCCGGGTATAATGTCAGGATGTTGCTGTTTCGCTCTCCTGTGAGGTGCTTTACTTTTTTTTGGTGTTACATCACAAAAAATGCCTTACCGTAACGATCACAAAATGGAATCCATTTTTCAAATTTAGATATTAGACAGCAAGTACAACTATTGTGTTCGGGTTTACTTACAGCTACAAGGTGTGTTTTAACTCTAACTCTAAGCGAATCACTGTCAACGTACATATGACGAACAGAACCTGCAGTACTGCACAAGTGGAAACATCACGGACAATCACTATACTCCACCAGCATTTACAAGTAATCTATATAAAGAAAAATATATCATACTGAAGCATTGCTTGTCCGCGGATACAGGGATGTTTTTTCTCTCTTACTAGCGCTGAGGGAAGAAAATTTGGCCCGATTAGTTGTGACGCGTCGACCGACTCTCAGAGCTTCATTGCCAGCAGAAATATACTGAGTTACTGGCTGATATAAGACGCATAACATATTTCATTATAATTTTGACTCATTGGTAATGAATAAGTTTCTGACAATGTCAAAAATGATTATTTATTTTTTATTGATGGGAACACATTGAAAGTGCATTGACTGCCGTTGAACCAGAAACAAAACAGATTTTCTGCAACCGAACTTGAACACTAAACCTGTCGCACCTGAATCGAAGATTCTGTGAGCTATACTGGGTGAGGGAAGTCGCAAAGTAAAATGTGTGATTAGTTTGGCATAGTGTCAACTCATAGGCTTCTTATAATGTGAAACATTCTTTACCGTTGATTAAATCTTTTACTATCTGAGTGCGAGTTCTTAAAAAGCAATATGTTTATTTTTTATAAAACGTTTCATAATTAATATTGTTCCACAGAGGAAAATTATTTCTGATTTTGCATGCATATTCTACTAACGTTGCTAAACTGAGTTTCTAAATTCTTTGCTCTATGATAGTGTATAATTAAGCAGAGAGCAGCGACGCTGTACGCAGACGAAACACGAAACACAATTTCATAATATGTTTCATCAATTGATATTTCACTCGAAATTTTCAATGCACACATTCAATCTCCCCCCATCGCTTAGACATCAAACAAAACGGTACCATGGATGCAGTCGCCTTGTAGGAATACTTCGTTAGCCAATCTTAATGCACATTTAATGAATAGAGACTTCTTGCACATGAGCAATGCACATTACTTTGTCCAACCGATGGGTTTACGAATGCACACTTAGTTAGCAGCCTTAATCCAACCTTCATTCCCGTGTATCCACTCAGATCGAACATTTGTCTGCAGTAGTCACCAACGAACACTTTAAAATCCAGTGGTTTATCTGTGTCGCTTTCTTCGAATAGATACCCTATATATTTACATGAATTACACCCGGCAAATATTAAATTATACGAGATTTTAGAACATGCGTGACTTCGTGGAAACATTTTGTCGCGACAGATGATATATGACGTAAAATATATCATCTGTCGATTGCAGTCGACGCAATGAGAAAGGTTCGAAGAAGTAACTGCTTTCATATTAGTCCTCTAGGAAGGTATTCTTATTCTGCTAGCACTTCATGAAGGAAATTGTATTGGTGGAACTTCTATCTTCAGGTGGTCGATTGTTGCACATTTTTGCTCCTGAGACTGCAACCGCCTTTGTGCCTGTTTGTGTTCTTCTGGACTCGACTTATTGTCACTTCCGTTCCGCGTTCATCGATCGTACGCTCTACGATTTAAAAACACAATTACGCTCGGACATGAGAGCTTCTTCTGAATTTGGTTTTTGTCGCTCGTGTTTGTTTAACCCGCCGAAATTGTTTAGCTAGGAGCGTCATGTGATCACTCTTTGTAAATTTTCAGTCGTGAGCTACCTCTGCGGGGAAGTTCTGGCAGCCTTGAATATCGTCGAGTAATGTATTCTTATACTTTCCCCTCATGATAGGGTAGTAATTCAATTGGTAAAAAATCAAAGCATCCTTTACGCGTAGTCGTGGTTTAAAACCTAGTTTTTTTTAAACGATTCAGGAACAAAAGTGTGCCGTTCAGTCTTGAGCACAGTGTGATCACAGGCACTTGAAGGTCGAATTAATGTCTATCAGAACACTCAGATTTTGACGCTGTTACCTGAAGGTCTTTCGCCCGATCAGTCTACAAAGAAAGTGTCGTGTAGTGTCATCGATAACAGAATAATGACTTGGTTTCATCTGTCGGTCGAATGAACAGCCATTGAACATCATCAGCATATATTGACATTTTGGGTCGTCAACAGGCAATCCCACAAGTGAGGTATGTTACAAACAGAAGGAAATGAACAGGAAAGGAACAAAATTTACAGGTCTTGAATAAGAGATAATATCTCTGTTTATCAGCGCAGATTGGGCCAAGTGGCCGAGGTAACTTATACCATGAGATTTGAATGTCCAGTTGCAAGAGTTTTTCACTAAGGAGTACGGGTGAACGCCGTCAAATGTTCCAGCGAGGTCCAATAGGACGAGTTGTGATAAACTGTCGGCAATGAGATTCTTAGTCTCTAAGTTGTTCAGTAGTTGAGGTGAAATATTTATTTTCTAGACTTTGGAAAGTTAAATAAAGAATGGAGACTTATTTCCCTAGTTTTCATATCACTGTAATAATAATAATAATAACGATAATATTAAAAATAATGATAATACTAATAATAATAAAAATAATTAGTAATATTATTATCTATTTTGAAGCACTAGATGGTTCAACAATAATTACAAAGAAAAAGTTCAGCAGACCATCCCATCCAAAACATTCAAATTGCACACCAAAGGAACATACGAGGAGATAAAGTAGGAATTAAATACGTGTACGTACCACCACACATGAACATGTACGTAACAAAACTCAATATTAGAGAGGTAAAGAGTACAGACACTTGTTCGTCAACACATTCTGGAACGTGTCCCTTCCTAACATCTACATACATACAAGCTCAAACCATGGAAAGGCAGATATAAGTCTAACGTTATTTCTATTAATATCGGGATCTTCCTGCATTAAAAACATTCTGTCCCACCTCTCTTTTCTTGCTGATAATTCGTATCCTCCACTAATACAAATGGCCTCCAGAAATGAATGATTAGTTGTGTATAATACGTTCTTGGAAGCTATAGGCACCATTTCTAGCTCGTACCTCATGACAGTCCCCATCATATGCTTCAAATACAAAGCTAGCACTCCTTCTGCAATATGGACAGCAATCAACTTCCAGTAAATATAATTAAAGGATACTCTCAATTTACTGATTAAGACTCACATAAATTTACACCACAGTGAGTTGCAGTAGATAAGGCAGCATTAGATTTTACAGAGCTGTTTTTTAACATCCGTTGTGCAGAAGTTCATTTTCTTGGTAAGATGAAGTAGTTTGAAGGTATCAGTAAGATTCTAGAAGTTGTTTGAAGCTATCAGCACTGTCACACCGGTGGTTTGTTATTATGTGACCTAATTAGGATATTTTTCCCACATAGTCAAACTGAGTACCATTTGATACATTATTCGTTCTGAACAAGAACCTCTGCATTGTGGACGGTTTTACGAGCATAAAACACATTTGCTAGTATTGTACCTAATAACTAGTGTTGCTGCCTCGGTCACGAACATATTTAGCATTGATTGAAGAGCGTCCACATGAGGGGCGAGTAGAACATGTATACCCAACTCAGCTACATACTTTCTGAATAGGAGGGTAGTAGGAGGCTTCCTTGCCTTATTCCATTGGTTGTTCGGAACGGGTTCGAAGCTGGGATTCCCCATTGTTGCTGTTGTTACGCGTATTTTATTTGCTTTGCGATATACACAAGAGCCCTCTTTCAAATGTATTTTTGGCATCAAGAAAATCGAGGTGCATTGGCGAGCCTCTAATGGCAAACATATTAATAAATTGTTGTTAATGATAAAATAGCCATTTCAGTTCTACGTCAAAGCATCAGGTCAAATTGGTTTGATGTTGTTTGGAGACATTCACCAAATCTGTTCTGAATCACAATTTCTAGTAGCTTTGATGCGGCAGTAACTATTGGTATTGGTATGTAAATTCCAACATCTGTCGCACGATTTGTCGTTTTTATATTAGACGTGGTTTTTGTCTTAGACTTATGGCAGTCAGTGGAGAAAATAGACATGACATTTAAAAATTGAACAAGACGATTCCTAAAGACTTCCGCTGGCAGATTTTATCCATTACAAGCCAGAAGTCATCGATCTCATCAGCTCACCGTGCTTCACAAGATACTACGTTTGGAATTCTGTCGTTGGTTTTTGACCAGCAACATCGACGCTCTGAAGATTATATCAACAATCCACATTCGAAACGTCATATTGTTAACAGGGGGAATTCTACTATCATATTGTTGTCGGAGGTTTTCTACTATTAACATGACGGTGCTCATGCGCACTGCTCCAACGAAGGCATATTTCCGAAGCGAGTATAAGCAGCCGCCGACCAATCTAGCCACAACCCGCTCATTACCTCGACTTCAGACCACTCGACTACTTGTTTTGTGAAGTGATGGAATTCATTATCCACGAGCATAAGCCGACGACAATCGAATATCTGAAGAAACTAGTAAGCAAAGTCGAGACAACTTCATCCAAGTGGTTCAGATCTTCCTACAAAGGGCTCAATCTGTGCTCATATGAATGGACCCTATTAAAAAGTTGAAATTAAACCTTTGGTCCCTGGACGCAATGTAACATAAAAAGTTCATTTTATAGAGAGTTTAAGTGGTTGAAAACTTCATAAACACCCTTTATAGATCAATTGACACACATCTTCTGTTATTTGTGTACCTTTCGATTCTCGAATATTCGTTCGAGAACGAGTACTGCCTCGACATCGTGAGAACTCGCTTGGAGTTAGGTGGCTAATTGCTGAAAAGGGAATTAGGCAATTTCATTCGTGTTTGATCTTCGGCATTTCCGCAATACTTGTGTTATCATAACAGCAAAGTAAAGTGGTGCATAATGCAATTGTTATTATGAACCGGGTTAGGTAGGCGCACCAAAACGGAAACAATATTGCGAATATTAATTTGAATGTGGCACCTGAAATAAAAGAAAATATTTGGAAAGGGTTTGTAATGGGGTACGAAAAGTAAATTAGGGGTGCGACAGGTATCGGGGTATTGTGTTGGGAGTGGCATTATGTTTGATTTGTATGTGTATTTCGTAGAAATTGATTAAGTATCGGTGGGTCGATTTGCGTTGGTTTTGGTGTTGTGAGGTAATTTGAACTGTTATCAAACTTGTTGGTTTTCGTATTTTAAGGTGAGTTGTGTTGTGTTCATATGTAGGTAGATTTTTTTTAATGGGTTATTATTATTATTATTAATTGCTTACATCATTATTATTTTGTATAATCGGTCCTTTTATTATTATTGTTATTTTATTAGGATTGTTATTTTTACTATTTATTTTTTGTCTATATGATTATCATTTCAACATCTTTCAAATATGTACATAAAACCATCCATCTCCCAGCATCTATTGCTTCCAAGGCTTGGAAAGAATATTCCACTTTAAATGTCACAAGTTTTTTTTTCTTGCTGGAAGGGATAAGATTTTTCTGAAAGCAATTAGGCATGCACCGAATTGAGTTGCTGATAGACGTATTTCAAGCGGAATTAAGCCATGTCAGGGTTGTTGATTGAGCGAGGCTGCAGCAGGGATGCAGCGAAGACGAACGGGATTGGAGAGATGTATGTGAGGAGGACTGTCAGTAATGTTGCGTGCATCACTAAGGAAGAGGTGACGGAGGGATGAAAGCATAGAAAGCCTATGGTTTGAAAAGCGTTGCGACTGAGTTCACAAGAGAGTTATCCTAACGGAATCAAAGGGTTGGCTTAAAACTGAAGCAAATATATTCTTTTTGTTGTGTATCGGACCGGTTGAGTGGCGAGGTGCTTTGCCTTCTTCCGCTATATAAAAACAAAAGGAGATTAAAATGGATGCAGCAACTCACGAGATATTAGTAAGTTTTGTATGGTGAGTAGGTTATGATGTTGAGTGCTGCTCAGAATGATTGATGACAGTTAGTATATACATATGGTGCGATCGACAAGAAACTCGGTCGCTTTAGGAGTGATAAAGGGTGTACAGATCTTTACTGCTGTGGGACAGGACTGTAGAAAGTATCATCACTTGCAATAATCGCGCCACTTAGTCATGCAGTAATTGTTCGAACTGGGACGTTTAAAAGTTCGCTTGAAGTTCATATGATTTATTGTACCATGGAGATACTGATGATGAAAAAATGAATCATCAATCTTTCACCTACAAAATATCCACCCGCGCGAACAATTGCAGAAGGAGCGCGACTTTTGGTACCGTGCGAAAGGTAAGGAATTCTTGGTCTCCCTGCATCTTGAAGACTACGATTGGGTCGACATGGAGACGGTGTGCGTGGTGTTGCGGCTGTTTGAAGTAGGTAGGCGTACACTTCTTTCTTGAGTTTATTAGGGATGCAAGCTTTAATCTAAATAAGCGGTCCTTGACCAACTCTTTAGGAAATAGTTCAACGCTGGGATAGGTCGGGCGATCTTGATAGCTATGTGAACTTACTCCTGTGTGAAATGAACTCGACAGAAAATCGATTCTTTAACCGGTCGATGGCATCTTTTGAAGTGTGCGCCGGGGCTTCATCTCACTGATACCACAGCACGATGTCCTTCTACGTTCGGAAATAACTCTGACCAAATTAATGTTTAAATAGGTTTTAATTTTAAGTATCAGTATCTTCGAAGAAGAACGGGCTATTAATTTTTGTTGCACTCAGTCCATACCGCACGGTACTTTTGGCGAATGCAATGGCTTAACAATATTGAACCCAAGATTCGTGGGCGACCACTTCCGATGATTCTGTTTATTTGACATACCATTCAAGTTTCCTTTCTCAACTATTTCTTTGGTTCTCAGACAGAAATCATGCATTTTATGAAGTCATTGAGAAGTGTACTGCAACTGACGGTCATCAGTTTGAAAAAGGACTATGTGAAAATTAGCTAAAAGGTCATTCATTTCGAAGAAGTTTTGTTTATATTTCGTATCTTCTAGAATAAAAAGTTGAAGTTAATTAACAACATATCCATTTTCCCGCCATCCTCTACAGGGTGGTTTCGGAGTTTGAGAGGGGGGGGTGGTGAGAGGAGGAAGCTGCAAGTTGTGTGGGTAACAGAAAACAACGAGTTGTTCGACGAACGACCATGCGAGTGTAATCAGAATAATTGGAACTTTGTAAATTGTGGCGAGATGTAGAGTAGGGGATAGGTGAGCAGTGTTGGGTAAACTGAAGGGTATATTGAGCTGCAGGTTCCTTGGTATGGAAGCAGAGAGAGAGGATTGCATGAGAGAAAAGTGATCCAAACAGTGTGCTACGTGCCTGATGAATGGGGAGTGATAAAGAGGAAGTCAAAAGAAGCTGAATGCCTTTGGGAAGGATGGCCGGAGGGACGTGAATTGATAGGAAAGATAATGCAGATGTTCGAATCCGAACAGGGATAGTGATAAGAAGGTGGATGGAAGGCATTTGATGGAAAGTGTTATGTGAGTAGAAATGAGTGGACGTAAAGGTAAAGGATGACCTTGGTTTGGGTAAATGAATGGCGTGAAGCAGGTATTGGTAATCAAAACATCAGTGTGGAGGTAGCGAAGGTGTGTGCAATGGATAAGCCTGAGTGGAGAATGAATGGGAATGGCTGAGCTTATACGCGGCCATGACGGGTTTTCCCGCTTATAGCTGTTTCATTGAGAAATGTGATGGACCTGAGTATGGGAGGACCGGGCAACTATGACGAGCTGTCGGACACTTCTGCTGACAATAATCCCTGCCCACTTCCCTGACATAAAGTTTTTTCCCCAAGCTTCTAGCCTGACCCTTCCGAGTTAAAGGACATAGTTTTGGTAGGTGTGTATGTGATGTGCTCATTTGGGTATATGTGAGTTCTAAATGTTTATTTCCGTCGACAAACCCCTCCCAAGGGGATGCGGCTTCATGATTGTTTCTATATCTGATCAACAACCTCTTTCTGGTCAAGCTGATCTTTGCAAATAATGAGCCTGTAAACACCTGGTTGGAGTTCTAGTTATGAGATTCGTGGTCTGATTATCATTTTGTCATTTGTTCGATAAGCTTAATGAACACTTACAAAACCGTACAGCTGTCTTTCACGTTGACTTACTGTTTCCAACAGATCCGGTGATAGTGTTCTTCCTGCTGCGGTGCTGTTGGTTGCAAGCTTCGTCTCTGGCCATTAGCTCTCTAATTAATGGTCTCCCCGTTAATGGAGCATTACGCAGCACGCCATAAGTCATGAAACATTACCAGTAACATGGTTTATAAAACTGGTGGTAAGGGAACAGGTTACTTGCTCAGACAGTTTACTTCATCGAGCAAAGTAAATTAAGAAATTATTTCCCTCAATAATAAACTAAAAGTTTGTTACTAAACATATGAACATTTTGAGTTTCAAATGTCATAGAACAAAACTAAATGATTTTTTTTCATTGTATGATCTTGCGTATGTTGTAGCATTCATCGAAACAAACTATCTTAATCGATTATAGATTCTCCCAAGACCGGGCCAGGCAGATGTGTCATTCTGGTCAGTGAGGTCGTGAGGCGGCGGAAGCCAATTGCAAAAAGAGGGAACTTTACTGTATTGGCCCGGGGAATTTATTTCATTGGAACATATGAAGAGGCTAAATTGTAGTGTAGTAAATGTTGTGAGGAGGCAGTAAAATGGGACTCTTCTATTCATGTATAATGACTTTGAACGGTGTGATAAAGGAAAAAACTCATTTGGAGGATGTGTTCCATCAGTCATGATTGAAGTAATATATTCGCAACACTGGAGAAGTTGAGATCATTTTGAACACGTTTCCAGTATACTACGAGCACGTCTTAGAGCTGACAAAATAGAAATAATTCGGACGCCAACGGGTGATACTTTGCCTCTGGCATTTTGTCAAATTGTGAGCAGTTTCTCCCAACAGGTCACCGTGACGCTTCACTATTTACTCATCCGGTTCATCTGCATCACCAAACCCTTCAAAGTTGTTAACCTTTGGCTAAAATGATGGTCGGGTTACACCGTACGAACAAATTTTCATGAACTGAGAAGTAAACGGATGGCCGAAGTGAGCCACCGCTAATGTACGGGTGAACTCGGAACGCAGAAGCTTTTCATTGTTGAATAAACCATTCAATCATGAGTCAATGAATTCAAAACAAACTTTGTACATGCAAATGTCCAAAAGAGGTAGTATTGAGAAGAAATTATTTTATATATGTGGAGATAACTGAACTAGTGGAAACTGAAGTGAAGGCGCGAGTGAAGGAGGTATGTAAAGTGTTGGGTGCACTAAAAAGTGTAATGAGCTGTAGGACGTTGGGGATGGAAGCAAAGAGAGGGCTGTATGAGGGTGTTGTTGTTCCAACTGTGCTCTACGGAGCTGAGGCTTAGGGGTGAGAGCAGAGGAGAGAAAAAGGTTGAATGTATTCGAGATGAAATGTTTGAGGAGCATGGCTGGAGTACCGGTGAGAGACTGGATCACCAACGACGTTGTTCGAAACAGAACAGGGATGGTGAAGAAGTTGGAGGACAGAGTGGATTCGCGTGTACTGAGATGGTTCGGGCACATGTAGAGGATGGATGAAGGGAGATTGGTGAAAAGGGTGATGAATGCTGAGGCGAGTGGTCGCAGGCCTAGAGGTAGACTGAAGTTTGGGTGGGTGGATGGTGTGAAGCAGACGTTGGGAAGGAGAGACATGAATATGGAGGTGGAGAGAGAGCGTGCAATGAACAGGCGTGAGTGAAGAATGGTTGTGATTGGTTGATTTTGACGCTTCTATGATGTGCTTTCCCGCCCTTGGCACCCCGCTGTCGAGATGGTCGTGGGTGGGTGGGGGGGGGGGGCAGCCATTATGACGCGGCGGGAGTAAACCAGTGAAAACTGTCGGGCCCTGCTGCTGACGACGGAAGCTAGGACTGCACTCGTGACCCAGAGTGTATGTTGAGAGGGTACCGGCCGGACCCTTGAGCACAAAGGGGCTAAGTTGTGTGAGTATGAGCGTATGAGGGTGTGAGGTGCGCCTTGCCGTCGACCACTCCCCTTACTGGGGGATGCGGCCTAGTGTCTGTGTCTGTATGATGAGTTACCGCGGTACGGTATGGTACTAAAGCTGGTGAGCTAAAGGCAAAACGTCACTGCTCTCGATAGACCCGAAAAACAGAACAAGACGTTGCTGCTAGTGTGTTTGGGGTCGATCAGAGACTACCGAGAGGGTTATTGGTCAGAATCTTCTGGTGAAAGCTTTTCAATTCTTAAAAGTAACACATAAAACTTCATCATCACACAATATTGTTTGGATGAACAAAATCGAAAGTTCAATTTGAATTCATCGCAACTCATCTCAAGTGGGCCGCCGGTTCGTATTTCATTAAAAAAAAATACAATATTATCGTCATGGATCTTACAGACAACGTCTATTTTAAGATAAGAATCAGGGATACATGACGTTGGGAAATCCCTAATTCATAAGTTTGGAAAACTGCACGAATACATGGGGCGGGGAAATCACAAATTCATGTTGATGGAAAATCTAAGACTGCATCTCAGAGGCTGCTCGCCAGAGGCTGTTCGTCTGAGACAGCTAGTCAGATATTGGTCGTCAGAAGCTGGTCGTAGGACACTAAACGTCCATGGCTGCTCGTCAGAGGCTGCGCGTCAGTGACTGTTTGTTTGAGGCACCCGAAGACGGCTATTGATCAGTGGCTGCTCGTCACAGGCTAATATATTTATTTTCTCTTGGTTACTTCTGGTATTCCGATTTTCAACATTGTCAAATGTGACCGGTTCTCTGTAACAAAACCTTAGTAATTTGCATTTGGTAGTATCATTGCATTGTCAGTGACTGGTATATTGTAGGTGGTTCATGCTCATATT
>SDVV010012048.1:0-15612 GCA_016164225.1 Gammarus roeselii
TCAAGAATGTCGAGGATCGCTTCATGTTCCATTCTTGTTTAAAAAAAAGAAAAAAAAGAAATGGTTTAGCTATTTAATGGCGCCTTGACTTGAACGTTTTGCTGGAAGTTTGTCCCGTTCTTCGAAAACTATACATGAATAAATTGCTTGTGTCGTTGAGAGAGAAATGACTCCCAACGATTGTGATCCATCATTCCTAGTCACTTCGCTCGCATCAAGAGTAAAAAGCTCGCTCGGTGAACGTTAAATTTTAAAACGTTTTTTCTAAGATATGGATACCATAATTGACTGAAAAACTCGAGCTGCATTTTAACAAATGATTGTATTTAAAACTCGAGAATACTGTGTCCGTTTTGAACGATAGAGTGGGACATCATACCTAGCATCATTGTTTTTTTTTGGCAACGCTTATGATGACACCTAAATCTCTCCTTCGGTGACTGGAATCAGTCTCTTCCGGACATTGAATATGCTTGCTTGAGGTTATAAGGACTAATGTGCAGAACTTTAAATTAATATTCATTTGCGACTTTTTCAACCGATGAACAATTTTGTTCAAGTCTAACTGGATCTGCTGACACTCAAGTCTGGTTTCCACTTTTCCTCCTATCTTTATATCGTCTGCAAACTTGCTAATGTTCGAAAGCACGGTCCAACTGAGATCGTTCATGAATATTATGAAGAGAACTGGACCTAACACAGATCCTTGAAGCACGCAACTTGTAACATTACCCCAATGGGAAGAAGCTCCAATAAGTAAAACTCGCGGCAGTCTGCTCATAAGCCAACATTTTATCTAGTTATCAAGCTCGCAACGAATACCAATGTTGTGCAATTTATTAACTAAGCGCTTGTGCTGACTTTTTTGGCCCGGGCTTTATCGAAAGCTTTTTGAAAGTCGAGCTTACTGATGCCGAAAAAGTATTAGGTTCGTAAGTCAGAACGATTCTGTCTAAGCCCATGCTAAGGGTCGCCTATCAACTTGTTAGATTCTAAGAATTCTTGAATTTTTTCCGTCACCAAACTTTCTATCAATTTACCAATGACTCAAGTGAGACTAATTGGTCGGTAATTGCCGGGACACTTTTTGACTATTTTTTTAAATTGTAGTGACGTTGGCGTCAATCCATTGAGAGGGACAACTGCAATTTGTGAAAGAATGGGTGTAATTGTTTAATAACTGTTCGGCGATTTCGTTCATAGTCTCTTTCAATATTTTGGGATGAACTTGATCTGGACCTGTAGATTTTATGATTTTCAATTTATCTATTGATTTGATAACTACGTCAGAGGAAGATTTTAGTGTACTTAGGGCTTCAATCTGTCTCTTCTTTATAATGTCTTAGGGATCAGGAATATCATGATTATACAGAAAGGAAATGTTGCTTTGATAAGACACTCATTTTTTATGTCATCGGTTTCTAGCTTACACTATTGTTCTCAAGAGCACCTAATGTAGATCTCCATATATTTGCTCAAAATGTAACAATTTTTTTTTTCAAATCGTTTTGGCACCGCAATTTCAATCATATAATATTCATTTTTATAGTTTCAAGGCCTTCTTTCGAGCTCTTCGGTTGACTGAATTCATTCCTTCCACGGTCGTCTTGTAGGTGTTTCTGTTTTGTCAAGTCCTTCTATTTTGCGACTGTAGCTGATGCAGTTCTCCTTTCCAGTTCTTAGGTTGATTGACAGCTGGTCTCCGGTATTTGAGAGGGATATCCTCGACTTCATTATTTTTAGGTATAACAAAAAAATGGTAACGATTGGTTGACTTCACGTCCGACGGTTGGCTAACCTGAAGTCTATTGACACTTCCAGCTCGAGCTCTTTCTTCAAACAGATATAGTTATGATCGCTAATTCCAAGTGCTTTACCCACTTCAACGTTCGTAACATGTGAGTCACTTGCACTAAATAGATGATCCAGGATATTGCCTTTGGCAGTGCATACGTTTGTTTCCCAATTAATGTCAGGGACATTGAAGTCTCCAGGCACAGTACTGTGCTTGAAAACAATACGAGGGTGTTGTAAAGATCGATATCATCTGCAACTTTACTCTGTGGGGAACGATAGACGAGGGTGATTCAACATTTTGGATGTTTACCGACTACATATAAGGATAGTGACTTCTAATATTTGCAGAGTGTTTTTTATGATGAACAACTCATCTACTCTTTCTGCCTTGTAGATTTTTGTGAAGTATTGAGTAACCGGGGAGAGTATATTTGCCTAAATAATGTCTGGTGCTCAATTTGTGCCCACGATTCAGTGATTGCCATTACCTTGATTCAGTGATTGTGGATTACCTTGATTTTTTAGTGGTACTGCTTCTACTTTGAGACATTGTGTCGCAGACAAAACTTTTGTTTACGTTTACACTGATTGTACTAGCAGCGCAGCGACTACTGCCTCTAACTCGGATTGGATTTATGTCAGGAACTCATGAGCTTAGACCTGCAGTGATATTTTGATGGGCTTTTTATTTGGTTGTGTATCTAGTGTTGGCACGAGCGGAGGCGGTTGGGTCATTTCATCAAGCACTGCTGACTGAGTTTTGGATTGGATATCAAGCTGTTTTTTTACATATTTCATACCTTGCCCATGTCAATTCGGTCTGCTACACGTCTTTCACTCCGACTTGAAGTATAATTCGTTCAGAAAAAGGTAACTTTTCCTATTCCATTATGCATTCAATTACTTGACAAAAAGTGTCTTATACTGTATATCCTCTTGTTAATCAAATATGAGTATATTTCATTTTGTATGGTTATGCCATGAAGAAATCATTAGTATCTGTTTGTCAATAAATGAGCCAAATCACACCTCCGTCATTGTCAGCAAAACGCTGATTGATGAGATGGCGGCGAACGGGAATGTCACGGAAATATACGTTCAACTACGCGTTTCCCGTAAAAAACTGAGCGGTAACTCGCCAAAAAATCAGACAATTCTATTTTTTTTTGCCTTTATATTTAATCGTGTTGGCGTATCATATGATTAAACGAACGTATAACAATACTAATAATGTGTAAAATTTTGTGTTGACGGGCGTTTTAAGAAGTAAAACTTAGATGAGTCGTAATAATATAACGTGCTCGTATGGACATGATGTTGCAGTTGAACAATGATTAGTCCGTTAATATGTTTGTTACGGCACAATTTTATTAAATAGAAGGAACTATTATCTTGTTATGATTTTTGGATGAGAAATAGTTCAGCAATAATTTTCCTGTATAACCTTCTGAATATATGACAGAATTTGGTAAACGATTTTTATTACACTAAATCACTTCATTATTAACCTCTCGATAGCAATTGATTGCCAGTGGTACTTGTCAGTGGTACGGGAGTCCTTGTCAAAACCCTCCTCTACTTACAAGCGCGAGCTAAAGTACCAGGCAACACTACGCGTGCTTGAACACCTCTGCCCCCTGACCAAACAAGATGAGTGACTGGTGATTGCTATCGCCTGTAAAATAGCAATGCAACACATTTTGTGGAGATTCTTTGGGTGGACAAGAACAACACAAGTAAACCAACTTAAGAATCGCTGAGGAAATTGGGAGTCAATGTAAAGTCTTAAGAACTCAGCTTACCTCGATATCAAACGGATGTAGGAACAGTTCGAAAGCAGGATGAGAATTTTACACCACTTTATATTTTGACAGGAATCGAAGTTTTTAATATTCCATTATATATTTTGTAATCTTGTTCAAAGCAAAATACCTGCTACACTCTGTGATTAGTCCAATTACTCATCAACCGAAATTTTTATCTACAACTGAGTTACTCGACTTTCACAAATTCTTTATAACAGGGAATTTGTTTGCTAGGGAAGAATCAAATCTTATCACACCCAACCGGTTCGCATTATCATCATACACAGCTATTACATTGGCAACCGAAAACGACTGTGTTGATGTTTTAAAGATCCAGATGCTGTGTCGGGGGACCTGGTGCAGTTGAAATGCATGAAAACAAGGATTTCATCTACATCGTGACATAAAGAAGGAGAGAGTGTGCGGATACTGCTTCAATTTAAAGTCACAAGAAAGCGTAGACGATATCAGGCAAACACTGAGCATGATGTGTATAGAATTATGTCCACCGGACTCTACTAAGTTATTTTGTATTTTCCATTGGTACCATCGCCGGAGACGAGAGCCAATTCCTACTTTGTTGATATAATTTCGCTAGTGCGAACATTTATCCACCGCTGATCTGAGATGCAGTGCGATAGCTCCATTGGGGAACATCATAAACAACGATAGGTCTGTATTTACTGAGATACAGTATATAAATTTTATCTGGAATACCGGTGCATTGCACAAGAAATTGGTGATTATAATAATTACGATTATTGCATCAATGATGGGATATGAGTAAATTTATTGTTGTTTCTGCCCATATGGTAGGGAATATTCGTTTACATACAGGGAACATGTAGGATGTTAGCACTATATCGCTGCGCTCTTCGAAAACATAACATGCTTGTTCTCTTATTTGCAAAAATAACTGTTACTCAAATTCTAGGTAGTCTGAGATTGATTTTATAGTCTGGTTTCACTGTTTACAAAATAGAATGCAAAGAATTTATTCAATACCAATTTATTTGCTATCGTCATTCACGAAAACTCGGCATCTTATCAGATAAGAATCAAATGCTTGCGCCCTAGCGTCGGTTTTACTATTATGACTGTCATGAATAAAAAAATGTCATCATGCATGTCATGATAAATTTTCGCTATCATTGGGGTTGACTCCTTTATTCCGCGCTTGGATCTTGCCTCTATTACGGACCAGTCATGGACAACCCATGCAGTGTTTTTCATTGCATTTTTTTTCATGCACGGCAAATAAAAGGTGATTGTCTGCTGTATATTTCCGTGAATAATGTGAAGTGATCGATTACGAAATAAAATATGGGAAGGGGGTTAGACAGTTAACGGTTTCCAAGTTCAATGCCGGTAAACATGACCTTATCAGTAAGTCCCGTTCAGACCAATAACTGCGAAGATTTAGCGCTGGTGCATCGTTGATATTAATCAAGATCGGTGACCGGCTTATGAATCGTCCCTGTCTGCAGTTCAATCGACGCTGCAGTACCGCACTGTTTAGAACCCATAAGACGGTGCCTCACATTCACGGTATATCCAAACTTGGGGAACAGTCATACGCCGCCGCTAGCTGAACCGAACACGGCTGATAACCCATCAATGTCGGTGTATCCATCCAAGGCTAAACGTATTCAAAAAAGAGCTCACCATCGGTGAACCGCTGAGTTCTGAAGAAAACTGAAAAATTAGTCCCTGGATAACCACTTTCGAGCGGTAGTGGTTACTTTGAAGGTCGATTCAGTCATAAAGAAAAGTCATTGGTTTGTCATATACTTAGTATTCAGTATAAAATTGGAATTGTTTTCGTGACTTCGTGAATAAATAGATAACCATTTTGAACCCAGTGGCTTCTTATGTTGGCGAGTCTTCCATTCAGAAAAATCTTTCTCTGTCATGAAGTTGGTATTCACTTCAATTGTGATTGCGTTCGCAATTTCGTGAAATTACTGTAGTAAGGCGGCAAATACTCTTTCCGTCGCTGTACAAATTGATCGGCCAATTGAGTTCACGAATAAATTCAGTAAAGTTATGATCGTTTCCTCGCCATTTTCAATTAAAAAAAAGGGTTCCATGCAAACGGATTCCCATTGGAACTGAGCTGGGCTCCCCATGTTCCTGAAGCAGTTATTGGCTTCAAGGGGGAAGTCTCGATTCTGTTTCAAATTAAATTCGGTAATTGAGAGAAAAATATATGAATAATGAAACTCATTCTCCGCAGTTGGGGTAAAATAATTTGTTTCCCGCGCATAGTACAACAAATTGGGTCTCCTCAGACGGTAAATCATAGTTGACGAGCTTTCTACATAACTGATCGACTGTGGTAATCCATTGTAGTACTTTATGATTCTCAAAAGTAGGCGGTTTGGTTGTAAGAATATGATGTGCATGGATAGATGAACACCAAAAATTGTTTGTTAGGGATGGATAATAAATGTCAATACTTCTGCCAAATAATATTCTTTTTCGTCGCTTCATGCTTACGATATGTACAAGCTATATTTCTTTAACTAATATTTTCGTTACTATTCAAGGACCTTTCAGAATACGAGTATCCAGACATGTGACCCAGCAATGCTCATGAACATAACGACCGTAATATTGACTGTGACCAGCTGATTGGTTGGAGGAATTCTAACTTCAGCAGCATGGTACTCCTGCTCACTGATCCATCGAGTGCGCCGCATTTTTGTAGAACATATTTCCGGAGAGGAAAATCCACCATCAAACGGACCCGCCTTGGCCAGCTCATAGCCCCGACCTCAGTCCGCTCAACAACTGTCTTTGTAAACGACAACTGTCTATTGTCCACGAACGCAAGTCAACGTCAACTGAGTATCAGAAGAAACTTCTTAGTAAAGTTTTGAAAATTACTTGAAGCATACTGATCAGGCATTGCATGTAGCGGTGGAGTGGCATTGCACCCTCTTTCTCGTGTCGTCTCTGGATGGCCATTAATAAGCAACTGCTAGCTAAATTTGATCCAAATAGCAACATACATGTGATTATATTATTCATTTAACCTAAACATCGAGTCAATGTCACAACGGAAGATTAGGTGAATGGATCATTCGACATTTCCCCCAAGAAAATAAGTTATTAATGAGTAAACAGCAGAAAAGATTCATGTTCTATGGCATTGCTAACAGAGGTACGACGAACACGATAAATGTGAGTTCTGTGTGTGCTCTTCTTACAGTTTCAAGCGGTGGTATGACTATAGAACCAACTCAGGAGGAAAAACTGCAAACCGAACTAGAGTGCCAGCAAATCCAATTGTACTAGAATTTTTTTTATTGCTCCGAAAAGTGGCAAATGATATACAATTTTTACAAGCGTAAGTTATGAAAGCTCCGCATAACCACAAACACGAATACTCAATGACCGGCAATAGGCTGATTCCTGTAACCGAAGAAAGAGACTTAGGTGTCATCAATAACAACGACTTGAAAAGTAGCAAGTAATGTATCGATGCTGAAAAAGGCAACAAAATGCTTGCTATGATAACGCGTACTATCTTGAACAGAGACAAACACAGTATGCGCAAACCATACAATGCATTTGTTAGACCGCATCTCGAGTATTCCGTTCAATTCTGGTCTCCATATTATACGAAATACGTTAATAAACTAGGGAAGGTTCAACGTTAAGATACCAAACTTATCCCTTCGCTACGCAATAAATCGCAAGAAGACAGACTACGTGAACTCAATTTCTATTCACTTGAGAAGCGTCGAGTCGGAGCTGACACGATCGGCGGGGTGTGGAAGATTATGAAGGGTAAGGAAAAACGTCGACCGAGCGCGTCTTTCACTCTAGATGCGAGCGGACTGTCACGGAATAGTGGATATGAATTAATTGGGAAACGTTTCTCACTCGACATCACGCGCAATTTCTTCTCGATAGAGTTGTCGAGAAATGGAACAAACTTCCAGCGGAGGTTGTAAACAGCAATGAAATCGAAAAGTACAAGTCACGGCTCGATACATTCTATGTGGATCGACGTTAAATAGCTAAACCGTCCCCTTTCTTGTTGTTTGAATAAACAAAAATTGCCCATGAAGCGCTCTTATACCGTCCGCACACGAGGTTCAAAGTCCCGAAACCCTTCCGACGTTTGAACGATGAGTCACGCCTCCTCGGAATTTCAGCCAATGAACACGCACTCTCCTGCGTGTTCATTAGACTGCGTTATAAAATCAAAAGATAAATACGAGGGAAAGCAGAAGTTATTGTACTACATATATTGCTTCTAAAAATTTGAATAACAACCTGGATTATCAAATAGATTCTGTCTAAACTCCCTGCGCCATTAGATAATGGTTTCCGAACTAGCTGAGTTTTGAATATTTCCCCGTGATCAGGTCGCACTATGGTCATGCCAACGTAAAGGTTGGGTCATGATTAATTCATTATAAAAAAGTGATGGTTGCTTAGTCTGGGTAGGTAGGAATGTGTGGTGCTCTGGCACCCAACCCTCTCAAAGGCTTGTGCTAATGTGTTCAGGATACGTTTTACTATAGATAGTAGCGAATACATAGCATATACCGTGGCATGAAGTCATTGAAACATGTTACAGGAATTGATCCACGTGCAGTGTGAAGATAATTAATACATAGCTCAAACTGTGTTAGATAATACGAGCATATTAACTGGAATCGCTAAATAAATCACTACTAACTAAAGAATAATATCAGAACCTATCTTATACACTCTCTACGCATTGAGTCACAACACATGTTCACCTCCCAAGAATATCGTCTAAGGCTTGCCCTGGAACGAAGCTTAACCACTCACTGCAATGCATGTGCTCCTACAGCGGCGTGTGTTGTTCAGACACGGCTTACAAAGATAACATGGCGACCCCTGTTCTGGTTTCCCTCTATTTGCAAAGACGGAATTTGAAAGACATATCAGCGATTACTGATAATCGAATCCTGTACGAGACATAATTCAGTAAAATCAATTTTTAAACGGATGTCATGGATCGCCCGCTTTTTTTTAGCCTTATGGGACGCATGACAGAGAGCATCCTGCTAACGCTGCGTCTTTAGAGGAACATACGTCAACAACATTACTGCACGACGTTAGTCTGGTGTAGCATACGCTGGTAGAAGAGGGGGCCACGGGGCGACAGCATTTGAAGGCCGCCTCACTTAACCGGAGCAATGAGTCAATGATTGCGACAAGATCGCAATAACGCGTCCTCAGCCCCGCCTGACCCTCCCATCCTAACGAATCATTGTCGTTGAGAGTCCCAGACCCTCCTCCCCCACACTGCATCCCGACACACCCTCTATTGAACCTCGGTCCTTCCCCATACCCACTTGCTCTGGTCCCATCGCACACGTCCATACCTTCGTCACCCGTCACCGTCTCCTTTATTTAATACCTCTCATCGCTTCTGCACTCTGGTACCCTCTTAGCCTCTTCCACTTTTTGTCCTCACCCTTCCTAATCCCCTCCTCGTTCTCATCAACCCCCATTGATTCCCTGCACTCGCCCCACATCATCCCCTCATTAGTTCCCACTCGCATTCGACGATAACTCAAGGGCTTGTAATATTCCATAGTGGCATCTGTAATTTCCGCATTGAGTGTGTCCTAATGAGCAATACTGATTATCTGTCGAGTGTCCTAATAAGCAACACTGATTATTTGCCAAATGTCCTAATGAGCAACACTGATTATCTGTCGAGTGTCCTAATGATCAACACTGATTATCTGTCGAGTGTCCTAATGAGCAACACTGATTATCTGTCGAGTCTCCTAATGAGCAACACTGATTATCTGTCGAGTCTCCTAATGAGCAACACTGATTATATGTCGAGTCTCCTAATGAGCAACACTGATTATCTGTCGAGTGTCCTAATGAGCAACACTGATTATCTGTCGAGTCTCCTAATGAGCAACACTGATTATCTGTCGAGTGTCCTAATGAGCAACACTGATTATCTGTCGAGTGTCCTAATGAGCAACACTGATTATCTGTCGAGTCTCCTAATGAGCAACACTGATTATCTGTCGAGTGTCAAACTAGCAGAGCTTCAGGAATTGGGTCAAGTTAACTAACGCCGAAAAAACATCAACGAAATACACTGAAGCGTTTACTCATCAAGCACGCATTGTGTTATGATGTGTTGCATCGCAAGAGGTGTCCCCGACAGACAACAAATGTTTTTTTTATCGAAACAGTCGATAGTTGAAATCGAACCGAAAAGCGGCGTCAGACGGAAAAAAACAATTGTGCGACATCAAGGAACATTATTAAATCAAATTTACGATATAATCAATGAAATGCTATTGATCCTCAATAGATGGGCTAAACCTTTATTCACGATGAAAGTTATTACAATATATTTTTTTTTCTCCTAATTACCCATATTGGCTACCATTATGAACTCGTGAATGCAAGAAACGCCGCATGGACGGCCGTTGGGTGTCAGTTCACCGCTGACATGAACGCTCGACAACTGGTGAAATACTGACTAATTATTATTGCGGGCCCTCACGACCTGTCAGCAGGAAGCAAAAATGTTCTCGAAAACGATAACTGTTGTTATAGCAGTATGGTGTATGGGAAAGTTGTCTTCCCCCATATGGAAATCCTTGAAGTGATTGGGCTGGACAAAAAGATCTATCTATCAGACTTTTGTCAGAAATATTTAGAATACTTCGTGAGATTTTGAAAAATTGATGGATCGTAATTCTTTTTAGAATATTTGTGAAGCCTAATGTTGTAGTGTACATTAAGACGATTGATAACAGATGTAGGTAAGGCAATAAAACGAACCCGGGCATCCGTCACACAGAAGATCAACCCATTGTTTAACAACCACTTAGTTCTGTCAGGAAATAAAGATACAAATCCGCTAGGAAAAAAAACAATATTTCCCAACCCTGTGACAGCTTTTTCACAAGTTGTTGCCACGTTTTTATCAGAGTTCATGCACACCTGACTGTTCCCAAGTTCAAAATGGCAGTATGTCTCTAATTCGCACCAATAGAGCTCTGGAAACACCCTCACCCCAAGACAATGGATACCAAGACAAATATGCCTGTTTCGCAACACCGCCCTTGTGTCGTGGGACAGCAAGAGAAATATTAGCAGTTTAGAACATGATCTAAGAATCATCCATTATATGTGATCACATGATGATTCCTTCACGAGTTGCATTCAGTACGGCTCTGATGGTCCCCAGCTGTCCGCCGCTCGTGTGAAGTGGCTCATCCCATCAGATTAGGAACCGTGGAGTCCGTCAAGAGACTGAGATGGCAGATCATGCAATGATTTCACGCAAGAATTTCTCCACCGGTTTGAGGTGACTTATCTCATAAGATGATGGGACTGTGGAGTCCGTCAATATCATTAGGTCATCATTAAATGATAGCCCACAGAAGTTCGTCAATTGTATGAGGGGTCTCTTCACAAAAGAATAACCTCCAAGAATTTTCATTGGTTTCTGTTTCTTGTTGATACAACTATTGCCCCCAAAAAACACAACTATTGCCCCCAAAACTCCGCTTATTGTGTGAAAAGGTTGGGCCGTGAAGGTATTGCTTCATAGTCCATCCATCATATGAGATGGCATATCATGAAATGATCCATCTCGGTATTCTGTTAATTGTATGTGGTGGTTCATCAGGGTTCATCAGGAAAATGTCCGGAAGCATTTCCTTGTTTTAAAATTACCCAATATCAATAATCACATATAAATGACATTTATTCCCTGGTCATCTTGTCCACATCTCTGTCAAAACCTGGAAGCGCAATAATAATAAAAAAAATCAATAAATATATCGTTTCAAGGGAAAAAAACACAAACAAAATATAGTATTACGTATGTCAAAGTAATGAAGGGCAACAAAAGAAGCAACAATAAATAGTGACAAAAAGAATGTGTAACAATATGAAAAACCTATAAATGTAAAACGTAGAAGTCGCTGCCCCGGAATCTCTGGGGCAGCGACTTCGGCCACATAACTGGCAAATTTGGGGTTCAATGCACACATACAACGTACATCTTGTAAACTATGTAGATGGCGTCTGTCTGGTGAATGCGCATTCAACGAACCGATAGTAGTGTAGGTTTGGGGAAATGGGCCGGTATCTTACAAGTTGGCATTGCACTGCACAATTACTATTTCTCTGAGTATACAGATGAATTACCTTCCAGTTATTTGTTCCGGTACAGCAGGAGGGAAAGGGACGCGTGGATTAGTTCGTGTATGCTTTTGCTTATTTTCCTGCAATGTCACGAAGGTCACAATCGCTTTACACTTTTCCTTACTGTCCTCATATGGACTTTGACCCTGCTGATAGCTCCTCAAAAAGGAACCATTACTTGGCCTTGGAGTCATGCCATATGAGATTTAGGTGCCTTCATACAGCGGTCATTTGATTTAGACTTTAGGTATTCTTACCATTTAAAGAACAAATGAACAAGTTAAGACGATAGTTCGCATAGAATTTCGTAAACTTCCCATTGGATTTCTAGTGTTTTCAACTTGTTGTGTGTATATTTCCAAAAATTAGTTGAATATTCTGTACCCTGTCTATAGGTTACTGCCATATGCGACCCTATCTTCCATACAGGACACTCCTCGGAAAGACATCCGTTATGCGTCGTAATCAAAATAAAAAAACTTATCAACCACCGCACTCTTCACCAATAGGATGATTACTTTAGACAAGTCTCTCTCTTGCCTCCCCCCTCTTACCCTTCGTCTCATTGTTCGCCACTCGAACATATATTCGATATAAAATCCTCCCTCCCACTAACCAGACTACCCATACCTTTCACTGCTGCTAGTGCATGATGACCAGGTGACGTGCACTAACTCACTCGGTGAGGTAACCCGAAAAGATGCTACGCAAGGAACACGGCCTTTGGAAGAAGGAAGTCGGTTCCGGGGATTGTATGGACGAACACATCAGCTGATCGCTTTTTGCCTCATAAACCCTAATCTGGTGTTCTTTAATATGACAATTAACGTGAATGTAAATGACAATTGAACGAAGGAAAATGGGCCATCCGACGAATCTGACTCTGACCAGACGGTAAACTACATAACTATTTTACTGGGTTAAAATTGTATCATCTTATTGTACAATGTTTTACAATGTAAGCATCCATGGGATGTGGTTTATAGTAACATGAACGAAAGCAATGGGTATACTACAATAAAATCATGTTTTGCTCCCTTTAATTACGTATGAAACGAACAATGAAGGAATGATAATTTGTCTTTTTTCATGGGATGCAATAGATTGTTAATTGTTAACCAAACTACCCATCCATGTTAATTACAGTTTGAAATGGAGCGGAAGATAACTAAGTTATCCATCGAATTTCAGTTTATAAATATGAACGGGTAGCTTTTAGTCCCATCCACAAAAAAAAGGCCAACAGAAAAACCTATTGCTCAATATTCATGTACTATTAAGATCAAGGTACATTTCCAACGAAGTGACAACAAATGTTCAAAATCTGTAATTTTTTCAACAATAAAATCTGTAGATAATTTTTTCCCATCTGAAATAACTTCTTTATTGTGCGGAACTACTCGAAAAAAGATGCATTTGACTTATGCTTATCATATCCAGAAATGTAACATTTGTATTTGTAAAGTAACTCCATTTATTTTAGGGTTGACTATTTCATTAAGTTGTTAAGCAGGAAAAAAACAGCCTTATTGTAAACTGAACGCACACTCTTTTATAATCCGCAGTAATGACAATTATTCTGCAACTTATATTACAATCGTAGGATACACTGAATTTGGATTATAATATAAATAACACAATTCAATCCAAAGCACCAGTCGGGTCTTGTATTATAACCGAAATCATTTCAGTTCTGTGAGCAGACTCAACGTTTGTAACATAATTCAAGATGTCAGGAGTTTTAGGATGTGTGTTCATATCGACGTTCTGAGAAACATAAGTAGTAAAATTATCCAAACGAATTAGCAGTGAAATACGTGAATAAGTATAAAAAATCAGCGCCTCAAATGTGTTTCCTTAAAAAAATGTATGTTTAATAATTTGACGTTGATGTGCAGCATTGATTATCTTTTCGATGGATTCAGACCATGGAGAAAACTGATTTTTTGCGTAGCTTTTGACTGGGTCGGTAGAAGCATTGCACATCTGTCAACAGAGTGTTATACTATCCGTTGAGCTGTGAAGCGACCATCTGTTTAAATAAGGTTGCTGAGTAAAGATGGCAAACGTCCTTCTTGAATGGCATCATGGTGTACGATTGACATATCATTAACATTTTTTGTTTAAATTAAATTAAGATATTCATCTCCAATGGATCTCGGATGTAAAACTTATTAAGCACAGTAGCATGTAAGGAAACAGTAGCTTTATAAAATATTTCGAAAATATTGTGGCTTCTATGACATTCAACGAAAATTCAAAGGAAATGAAATAACTTTTTCTTACATGTTTGCCTTTTTCATATCTCTCAATTCTGCTCCTAAGGGAGTCTAGTGTCCCTCTCAATTACCCGTCCCTCGCCTCCCGAGGCACACCAGCCCCAGGTAATCACGAGCTGGAAGCGTCGACGTATTTGCTTACCGAGAAGGGGAGGCCGTCTTTGTTTACTCTACGCCGAAGTGCGTCTCAAGTGTGACCTAATTCAATATCTTGTGAGCTAAAGAGAAACTACACTCGCGGATCTGGATTTGTTTTAGTTAATCGGGATGTAATGCATTCTTCACATTATTACGTCAAAGTATTGCGTCTTTCTGACAAATTAACTTAAGAAAAGAGTTATGGAGTTCAGGCGGAAAATACTCTTTAGAGCTCACCAATGCCATGTTTCTTTTGGCCTCCGGCCGAGTTAGATCAGCTGTTGGGTTATGTTGTTCACTTTGAGTATTTCAAGTTTCAACATTAAGAGAGGAAGTCATGAACGTGAACGATCTACGACCGGGAGGAATCGATGTCCTCGAAAGTTTAGACGGTGACTGACTGTGAGGAACCGATGTCTTCAAAGACTTGCACTCTCAACGACTGGGTGGTGCAGAAGTCTTCAAAGACTCTGACGATTCTATGGCTGCATTTAAATATTTCGTACTGACCTGTAGGTATGAGGCTCGTCTGGAACATCAATGAGCTATTTAATGAAATCTCTGTGGATAATTGATTTGGAACAAGATTCCAAGTAAAGTAGTGTAACCTGAACAACTTTTTGTAACTGAATGTAAATTAAATTTTTCGTGTGGATTCAGTCGATTCACATATGTGGGTCTGGTTAAAAGTCGTTCGGCAATCAAAACCCAGTTGGCATGCACCGTCAGGATCATCAGACTGTTTGTAATAGTTTGTTTGTGTCATAAGCTTATTTGCAAACTTTTCACTCGCATTTTTCTTTGAACACATGTTCTCCTGAAATGCGCTTTGACCTTTCAATTTGATCTTTATATTTTCAGTTCTAAATTAGGTTGATAATAACTGAATCATTATTGTATAATATTTAGGAATAGAAAACTGACTATTTAGGGCATAAAGGGAGCTCAGAGCTCGGACTGAGGACAATGCGCGCATGCGACTCCGGTGTGCATGAGAAGGTAAGTCACCGTAAAAAGTTCTGTGTGTTTGGCAATATTGGTCATTGAATGGCTTGCGTTTTCGCTCGTAAACAATGTATTTATTTACCCTGGATCAAGTCCATCCGCAGACAGCTTAGTGAGCATACGCACGACAGCTTAGTGAGCATCCGCACGACAGCTTAGTGAGCATACGCACGACAGCTTAGTGAGCATCTGCGCGACAGCTTAGTGAGCATACGCACGACAGCTTAGTGAGCATCCGCGCGACAGCTTAGTGAGCATCCGCACGACAGCTTAGTGAGCATCCGCACGACAGCTTAGTGAGCATCCGCGCGACAGCTTAGTGAGCATACGCACGACAGCTCAGTGAGCATCCGCGCGACAGCTTAGTGAGCATCCGCACGACAGCTTAGTGAGCATCCGCACGACAG
>SDVV010012049.1:0-15612 GCA_016164225.1 Gammarus roeselii
GTGAGAACCGAGCGACAATTGACCGCCTTGACGGATGATGAGAACCGAGCGACCCTTGACCGCCTTGACGGATGATGACAACCGAGCGACACTTGACCGCCCTGACAGATGATGAGAACCGAGCGACACTTGACCGTCTTAAAGGATGATGAGAACCGAGCGACACTTGACCGCCTTGACGGATGATGAGAACCGAGCGACCCTTGACCGCCTTGACGTATGATGACAACCGAGCTGATGACTGATGATGAGAACCGAGCGACCCTTGACCGCCCTGACTGATGATGAGAACCGAGCGACCCTTGACCGCCCTGATGGATGAGCGAAGGGCTGGGAACGCAAAGAGAACAAACGCCATTAGCGATTCCAAACGACAGCAAAAATGAGGAAGGTATTGACACGTGCAGACATGATTAGAGTCAAGATTAATAGTCCCCTTAGAGTCCCTGATGGTGTTCAGGTATTCAATTTTGCGTCATACTATGACGCATCATTGGTCCCACTCAAAAGGTACTTTTAAATGTACCTAGTTGAAAGAAATTGTAAGCAATCCGTAGGGTTTTTTCGTTGGACCGCGCGAGGAGACAAGTACATCGATCCGTCGTAAATCCTGATATTTTAGGAATAGCGCAAAACACTTTTTATGGCTGAAATTTTGTCCTAACAGAGACAGCAGATCGTTTCATATCAAAAGATTATAATGATTCTCCGCAACGACTTTTTCTGTATATAATGCGCCACCACCATATAATATTCATAGAATAATATTAATAGCATACTAAAGAACAGTTCAGAAGTATTAATCTTTCCGTAGCCACAAAAACTGCTTCTGTTTAGATTGTCTATGCCAACGAAAAAGGGTTGCTGTATGAAATATTTTGATATCGACGTCAGGCACTGCACGGGACGAGCTCCAAGTGCCGCATACCGCGCTGTTTCTCTACCGGGACGAACTGCGCAATGAATAGCTGTTACTCTGACACACAAAAGCTTTTACACGAAGATGACAAACTGCGAAACAAACAGCTGCTTCTCTATAACGTGACGAACTGCACAACAAACAGCTGCTTCTCTATAACGTGACGAACTGCGCAAAAAACAGCTGTTTCTCTACAGCGTGACGAACTGCACAACAAACAGCTGCTTCTCTATAACGTGACGGCCTGCACAACAAACAGCTGCTTCTCTATGACGTGACGACCTGCACAACAAACAGCTGCTTCTCTATAACGTGACGGCCTGCACAACAAACAGCTGCTTCTCTATAACGTGACGAGCTGCGCAACAAACAGCTGCTTCTCTATAACGTGACGAACTACGCAACAAACAGCTGCTTCTCTTTAACGTGACGAACTGCACAACAAACAGCTGTTTCTGTAACGTGATAAAATTTGTTGTCCTTAGACAATCTGCGGTCGTGTCAACGCTGGCGTTCTTAGAGATTTCGATCTTCGGCTGGCATGGTGACGTCACCAACATGAAGAAAATATGAGCAAATAAAAAGCACTTCTATGAATTGCGTCAAGCGTTTTGGTGAAAACAGTGTACTTTTGTGACGATTCTTGTTAATTTTGATCACATCTGTTGCTCTTTAACGGACCAACATGGTTTCCTTGAAAGGTTTCGTGGTTGTAAAACCCAGAAATGACCGTAAGAGCGATTGGAATCGTATTCAGAAGGCAATGATACAACGCATTCATGCAATTTCGACACGTTTAGACTTTGAGCAGTAGTATATGTCGCCAAATATGCCCTGGGGATCCTGTCGCCATATATGCCCTGGGGACCCTGTCACCAAATATGCCCTGGGGACCCTGTCGCCGATACAGCCCTGGAGATATGAGTGTCCAAATTCGCTCTCGTGATTGTTGGTTTTTGGTTATGATTATTGATGGTTTGTCAATAGGTATTGTAAAGGGTAAGAATAATTGTATGATTTAGAGTTTCTTTAGTTGGCATTTCCGCATGAGGTGTTGGTCTGGTAAATAGAAGGTTGTCTGTATGTGAAGGATTTAATTCTCTTTCAATAGGATACTTTTATATCTTATTATTTAGTATCGCAGACACCCCTGTTATTTCAAGGGTTTTCATTGCTCGAACATTATCGTAATTAGGGTATTAGTAAATGAATTAGTTACCGTTGTAATAGGATTTCGTTGGTCGATCTTTATCTAATTTAGGTATGTCGACATCTTACTCTTTTATAGTGAATACCATAGTACGTAGGTGCTCTGTTATTATAGAACAAAAATCTATATTATTTGATTAAATCCATCCGCTTCTCCCCCCTTGTATGTATTTATTTTCAGAGTTTCATCAGGACACAGCGTTAAGACTCAATTAGTAGACGCAGATACGTTCACGTATTTTTAATCCGTATGTCTGGGAAAAATGAAACAAGTTCAAGTCTGTTTTATATTTATTTAGTACATATTAGGAAAATTTCATCATTTTAGGAGCGGTTGCAGGGGTTTACGTTCAAGCTTTTTCAATCCGTATGAATGTGGATAATGCAACATGTTCAAGTTTATTAGTATTATTCATTTATTACATGGTTACATATGGACATTTACATATTAGGAGCAGTCATTTGGAGATAATATCACTGATCGCTATCGTAGCGACAGATCTTTATCCGTCAATGTCATACAGAGACCTTATCTCGAGATGCACTCCTCTCGTGACCCTGCCTAATAACAAGATTGCATCTCTACATGTCAGTTTACAGCACTTTTAATCACTTGCCGCGTTGCTGGTAGGAATATTGTTATAACACATTTGAACGTGCAGTAGGGGACCCCTCGGCAAAAAAATTGGATACGCTTTAGAAAATTGGGTGAGATGAGCTAGCTCGTATAAATTAATGATCGTCCACAGTGTTTGGGCTTATTGAATTGGCATATCCGCTAGAAATGCTAGCTCGGTACATATCGATTTGGCAGCATGTAAAGGATTTTATTCTTTTTAATAATATATGGTATAGTAGTATTTAATCGATTTGGCTATATGTAACGTTTAATTTTGTGTCGAAGTCACCTTTATTATTAAACTTATTTTTTTACATAGTTACATATTAGGAACATTACCATATAAGGAACATTTATATCCATATATTTTCATCATTTTAAGAGTGGCGCACGGGTATACATTCACGTTTTTTCAATCCGTATGACTCTGAACAACGAAACATGTTCAAGTATATATTTATTTATTTACAAATGAACATTTACATATAAGGAACATTTATATACTAGGAACATTTACAGAATATAACCTGAAGACGCAGACATACTTTCATCATTCACCTGAACTGGCATGCTTTGAAGCATGCCAGCTTCAAACTGTACGCACTTTTAAAAATTGTCTCAGTAAATTTGAAAACAAACGTTACTATATCGACGCGGGCACAACTCTTGCATATGGGCATCCAGACATTCCCAAAATAACATTGAAGTTGAACCTACCGTCACTAAAATGAGGAAGCGATGTGTCTTGGGTGATGATGATGTCGATTCACAAATGGATTTAACATGAAAAGACGTAAGCAGGGAGAGGCTGTCTTAAGCGTGTGTAGTCGGGTGCATAACGAAAGAACGTCTTCTTCATCAGGTTACATTCTTTAAATGTTCCTAGTATGTAAATGTTCCTTATATGTAAATGCAACCGCTCCTAAAATGATGAAAATATATTTATGTAAATGTTCCTCATATGTTAATGTTCCTATTATGTAACTATGTAATAAAAAAACAAAAATAATAATAACGGTGACTTCGACACAAAATAAAACGCTATATACAGCCAAATCGATTAAATACTACAATACCATATATCATTAACAAAAAATCTTATACATACTGCCAAATCGATATAAACCAAGCTAGCATTTCTTGCGGATATGTCAATTCAGTAAACCCTAACACCGTAGACGAACATTAATTTATACGAGCTAGCTTGCCGAGGGAGTCCCCTACAGCACGTACAAATGTGTTATAACAATATTCCTACCAACAACGCGGAAAGTGTTTAAAGGTGCCGTAAAATGACATGTAGATATGCAATCTGGCTATAAGGCAGGGTCACGAGAGGAGTGCGACTCGAGATAAGGTCTCTGTATCACATTGACGAATAAAGGTTTGTTGCTACGATAGCGATCAGTGGTATCATTTCCGAATGACTGCTCCTAATATGTAAGTGTTCTTATGCAACAATGTAATAATGAATAATACTAATAAACTTGAACATGTTTCACTATCCACATTCATACGGATTGAAAATGCATGAATGTAAATCCCTACAACCGCTCCTAAAATGATGAAATGTTCTTAATATGTACTTAATAAATAAAAACAGACTTGAACTTGTTTCATTGTCCACAGACATACGGATTGAAAATACGTGAACGTATCTGAACCCACTAATTGAATCTTAACGCTGTGTCATGGTGGAACTCTGAAAATAAATACATTCAAATAATATAGATTTTCTGCTCTATAATAACAAAGTATACCACATACTATGCTATTCACTAATAAAGAGTAAGATGTCAACGTACCTAAATTATATAACGATCGAGCAACGAAATCCTAGTATAACGGTAACTACATCGTTTACTAATACCCTAAATGCGATAATGTTCGAGCAATAAAAACCCTTGAAATAACAGGAGTGCCTGCGATACTAAATAATACAATATAAAAGTATCATATTAAAAGAGAAATAAATCCACACCTACAGACAACCTCCTATGTACCAGACCAACATCTCATGCGGATATGCCAATTAAAAAACTCTAAATCATACAATTAAACTCACCCTTTACAATACCTATTGACAAACTATCAATAATCATAACCAATAACCAACAATCTCCAGGGCGAATTTGGACACCCATATCTCCAGGGCTGTTTTCGGCGACAGGGTCCCCAGGGCATATTTGGCGACAGGGTCCCCAGGGCATATTTGGCGACAGGGTCCCCAGAGCATATTTGGTGACATATACTTCACTTTGAGCAGTTAGAAATAAGTCATGATACGGATCCGTATAGCCTTTTTTAATGTTTTTAACCCAAGCAATCAGAGTGGAATCAATCGTCACTGCCGAACAAGCTACGCAGTCTGCGGCTTGCTTTTCGTAACAATCTAAATATATTCTCAATAAATAAGCCAGATTTGGAAGTTAGCGTGTCGGAAAAAGAGTCTGCATCCAACACCGGCATCAAACTCTGCCAATAAAAAGGCCAACTTAACCCTAGGTAACTGCGTGTTTATTTGGTCATTGCTGTAATTGCTGCTGCTGTTGCCACCGCTGCGACCGCTATACCCCTGTTGCCGCCATTGCTACCAATACCACAAGTGCTGTTACAGCGGCTACCACCGCCAATGCTGCTTCCGCTCCTTACACAAGGTCACCCACTTCAGTAGCAGCCTTCATGCAATGATGTAGACTGAGGGTAGAAGTGATCACAATGACTTAGATGGAGTGCGTGACGAGTAAGCTGTGACCTCCATTGCGGAACCTCACGTACAGTAGCAGCGGTAAGGGAGTCATCATCTGCCAGGTCAGGAGTAAACGAGGACAGTAGAAAAAATATACTGCTCGACACATTGGAAAAGACCAGAAAAACTTTTGGTTTATATACACCTCTGGGATATTTTAAAAATGAATTTAAGTATGGTACGAAGATTCTTTATGGCACAATGATACAGAAAAGATTGAATTAGATAGCGTGAGATTTCCTGCTCCCGCCTTCATCCCCCGCACCTCTCATTAACGTAGACGCTGTCGCTAAGAAATATAAATGAAACCATCAGGAAGAATAATTTTATTTGAATGCAAATTAGTGGGTGACATCGGGATGGAGAGTTAACAGGCAGTCTTATACAGTGTACCCTATTGTCCTCGTGTTTATCTCTGTTGAAATAATTTTGTTAAATTGTGAGGTGGCAACATTTAGCAATCTTAATAGCATAAATAGCACTATCTTCTTCGCAATTTCCGGCACCGATAAAGTGCCTGAAAGTGATTGTTAAACATAAAAAATTGAGCGCTGCTTCTTGCAAACGATGACACTCGGGGGCAAATTTAGTTGAAGTATGATTGAAGGGAACAATTTTTTAAATTTTTGACGCATAATAAAAATTTAATACTATTTTCTTCTCTTAGGTGGTAGGTGATTTTCAGAACGTAATTTCCATGAAGTCGACAGCATATTCTCAACAGCAGATTTCCTGATTTATTGTAATTCATTGATTCTCAGTTTTTCTGGATACTTAATTCGATAGTTTTCATTGTCAGACTAACGTGTTCGGACAAAAAACGTCAAAAAGAACCCGCTCTGTAGGATAAAATGATTGTCGCCTCCAACAATATATTACCAATAAAACGTCACAGTATGACAGTCTTTTTTGAAACGAGCAGGGGTAAATCAGGGCATAATTGATACCTGTCGTAAACGTGCAAGGGTGAATCAGGGCATGAATTGACCCCTGTCGTAAATGGCACGGGTAAATCAGGGCATGAATTGATCCCTGTCGTAAACGTGCACGGGTAAATCAGGGCATGAATTAATTTCTGACATGAACGAGCAAGGGTAAATCAGGGCATGACTTGATCCCTGTCGTAAACGAGCAAGGGTAATTCAGGGCATGAATTGATCCCTATCGTAAACGAGCGAAGGTAAATCAGGGCATGAATTGATTTCTGTCGTGAACGAGCAAGGGCAAATCAGGGCATGACTTGATCCCTGTCGTAAGCGAGCAAGGGTAAATCAGGGCATGACTTGATCCCTGTCGTAAACGAGCGAGGGTAAATCAGGGCATGAATTGATCCATGTCGTAAACGAGCAGGGTTAAATCAGGGCATGACTTAATCCCTGTCGTAAACGAGCAAGGGTAAATCAGGGCATGAATTGATCCCTGTCGTAAACGTGCAAGGGTAAATCAGGGCACGAATTGATCCCTGTCGTAAACGTGCAAGGGAAAATCAGGGCGTGAATTGATCTCTGTCGTAAACGTGCAAAGGTAAATCAGGGCATGACTTGATCCCTGTCGTAACCATGGAATGACAAGGGCATTTGTGTACACTATTTTTTGTTTGAAATATGCATTCGGATTCCTTTTTTGTTTTGCATTACTGATGGAAATGTATTGTACCATGAGAAAGTTGACAAATACAAATCGTACAATAAAAGCTCAGCAGAGGGGAGAACAGCAACTTATTATTTTTCCATGTTTTACGCTATACAATTTTTTAATTGGTGAACTCTTTGCGATGTTATCTTAGATTAACTGCATTGTGAAATTAGCCACCCGTAATAAAACGGAAAGTACCGTCATTTTGATACCAGGGTTGGACATTTCTGTACTTGGAAATGGCAGTTTCCGTCAAAAAAAGATTGCACCGTTTCATTGAGAATATGCCGTCGGCGTAACTTATTTCATGGTGTCCGTAATTGGCACTATGGATTCAGTGAATCGAATTTTTCGGAGCCTCCGTCCGCACAACGGAGACAGGCATCACGAACCGCTTCGTCTCCGCTGCTGATGAGTAAGGAAGGAGATAGGGAAAAATGTCAACTGGGTTCAATCAACCGTTTTTGTTTTTGGCGTTTTAAGCTTGTCGCTTCTCCAGGCATTTTCTTTCGAGGATTAAGCTAAGATATTTCACTGTAATGTTGAGATATTTTGAAATGCAGTTTTGTGTAAAGTGATTGAAAAAGTATTTGAGAATACTCAAGGACTGTATTACAACGGGAACATACCGTTAATCGATAATCGTTAATTGCTTGACATAACGTTAATCGCTATTCGTTAATTGCTTAACATAACGTTAATCGCTATTCGTTAATTGCTTAACATAACGTGACTCGATAATCGTTAATTGCTTAACATAACGTTAATCGCTATTCGTTAATTGCCCAACATAACGTTAATCGCTATTCGTTAATTGCCCAACATAACGTTAATCGCTTATCATTAATTGCCCAACATAACGTTAATAGCTATTCGTTAATTGCTTAACAGGACGTTAATAAACTAGTAACGAACGTTAATACTCATGGAGTTATTACAAATGGAGTTATTACTCATGGAGTTATTACTCATGGAGTTATTACTCATGGAGTTATTACTCATGGAGGTATTACTCATGGAGTTATTACTCATGGAGCTATTAGCAATTCATTAGCTTGAGAACCATGGTAAGGGTCAAGCAGCTGACCTCGACGAGCTCATTTCAGTTAACAAATCTTTTCTTGGTCTTATATCCAAGTAAACGAGGCATGGGCATAAGCAAGTAAATAAAGCTTCTCTTGGCCTTCTATGCACGGAAACCAAGCTTCCCTTGGGCTTCTTTGCACGGAATCAAAGCTTCCTTCGGGCTTCTATGCACGGAAACCAAGCTTCCCTCAGGCTTCTTTGCACGGAATCAAAGCTTCCCTCGGGCTTCTATGCACGGAAACCAAGCTTCCCTCAGACTTCTTTGCACGGAATCAAAGCTTCCCTCGGGCTTCTATGCACGGAATCTAAGCTTCCCTCGGGCTTCTATGCACGGAATCAAAGCTTCCCTCTAGCTTCTATGCACGGAATCTAAGCTTCCCTCGGGCTTCTATGCACGGAATCAAAGCTTCCCTCGAGCTTCTATGCTCGGAATCTAAGATTCCTAAGAGCTTCTTTACACGCTAACAAAGCTTCCCTCAGGCTTCTTTTCACCGAAACAAAGCTTCCCTCAGGCTTCTTTACACCAAAAGAAAGCTTCCCTCAGGCTTCTTAGCACCGAAACAAAGCTTCCCTCGTGCTTCCATGCGGCGTGTCCGTGCAGGTGCCAGTCTCAGCGCTATGTTCAACTCGATCAACCGATAGTTCGTACTTGCAATACGTCAAAAGTTGTAAGTAATTTTATCATTCCGATGCGTTCATTGCTCCTTAAAGAAATAATTCGTTCAAAGAAGATAGCAAACAAACAGTCAGGATGCAAAAGTTCAAATAACTTTTTAGGGTTTTTTGTGTGACGAATTAATGCTTTCCTATACCGAACCACCCAATAGTAGGTAGGCTGCTTCAACATTTTTTCTGTTTAATTGATCACTCCTACAGGTAATAATGTTCTGTGAGTGAACGTCGAGAGGGTAAACATGACCCAGATCACACACGAGTCTGGGTGAAGCATGATCTCTAAACGTGCCTTCACCTGAATTAGTTCAGATCGGCTCTGGAGAAAGTACAAACAACAGCTGCAGTGTTAATCCTCATTGATACCTGTTAGAGAATGCGCTCGCACTTCCCCGGAGGAATGTTTCTTCATTAGCCATAAAACGTTGTGTTAGTTAGGCCATTCCTGACTGCATAGCAATGCTTGCTCCTTTCTCATGCTTCAAGTTTGGAATTTACTGTACGGGTTACCAGTCAAACAAGGTGTTTGACTGGCATACAAGAGTTTTGTTTCAACTTGAACGCTTATTCAGCCTGATTTTGCCTTAATTATAAACTCAATATTCTCTACGCCCTGCATGACCTGAGTTCGCTCGTTACCCATGGTTAAACAAAATACCATCTAATAAATATACAATTACATAAACTTCGAAGTGACTGCTTAGTAACGGTACAGGTATTTAACCATGGTTTTAGCTTATTATTGTATTTATCTGATGAATTGTATTTATTATCGACGAATCCTATACCGTATGTGTATGAAAGAAAAGCACCCCCGCGGCGCCCACCCCGTTCCCGCATTGCTGAAACTCTTCAATTTACTAAATTATATGTGGATTTCTGGGAGCTATGCGATCCTAATTGATAGGGATCAGGTGTGTGATCTCACCTCTGCACGAGACTTGCCAAGGGGATCAGCCACCAGAGTGAACCAGTGACGAGCCAAACTCCTGTGTTAGTTCGAGCGAGACAAGGAAAGGCCTGTTGAGAGCGTTTGTTGAGTTACATGCAGCATACGGGGCTAGAGGCAAAAAAAGTCATTCAGATAAACTACTGCATTGGAAATTGCTAATTCAGATGAGCTGCATCGAGATGTAGTAATTCAGATGAACTGGATTAAAAATTAGTAATTTTGTTGTAATGCATTAAGAAGTAGTAATTCAGATGAACTGCATTAAAAATTAGTAATTCTGTTGAAATGCATTAGGAAGTAGTAATTCAGATGAACTGCATTAAAAATTAGTAATTCTGTTGAAATGCATTAGGAACTAGTAATTCAGATGAACTGCATTAAAAATTAGTAATTCTGTTGAAATGCATTAAGAAGTAGTAATTCAGATGAAATGCATTGCAAATTAGTAATTCAGATAAATTGCATTAAAAATTAGTAATTCAGATGTACTGCATTAAAAATTTGTCATTCAGATGTACTGCATTACAAATTTGTCATTCAGGTGTACTGCATTAAAAAAATTTCATTCAGGTGTACTGCATTAAAAATTTGTCATTCAGATGTACTGCATTAAAAATTTGTCATTCAGATGTACTGCATTAAAAATTTGTCATTCAGATGTACTGCATTAAAAATTTGTCATTCAGATGTACTGCATTAAAAATTTGTCATTCAGATGTACTGTACAGGACAAGCAAAGGTAATACTTAACCGTGCAGGCTGCAATTAAGTATCTGTGTAACAGAATATTTGTTCGACGAGGTTAGTGTTCAGGTGTACGCGTGCTAATATGTGACTCCAACAAATCACCTAATGCAAAAGGATTCCACAAATAGAATTTTGTTTCTAACGCAAACTTTGGCCGCTGTTATATTGATCACAGTTATTTTTATCTCTGTTATGTTGATCGCAGTTATATTGATAGCTGTTATATTGATCGCTGCTATATTGACCGCCGTTATATTGATCGCTGTTATATTGATCATTGTTATATTGACCGCTGTTATATTGACCGCTGTTATATTGATCGCTGCTATATTGACTGCTGATATATTGATCGCTGCTATATTGACCGCTGTTATATTGATCGCTGTTGTATTGATCACTGTTATATTGATCACTGTCATATTGACCGCTGTTCGATTAATCACTGTTATATTGATCGCTGTTATATTGACCGCTGTTAGATTGATAACTGTTATATTGATCGCTGTCATATTGATCGCTGTTATATTGACCGCTGTGTAATTGATCACTGTTATATTGATCGCTGTTATATTGATCGCTGTTATATTAACCGCTGTTAGATTGACCGCTGTTATATTGATCGCTGTTATATTGATCGCTGTTATATTGACCGCTGTTATATTGATTGCTGCTAGATTGACTGTTGATATATTGATTGCTGCTACATTGACCGCTTTTATATTGATCGCTAATGCATTGATCGCTGTTATATTGATCGCTGTCATATTGACCGCTGTTAGATTGATCACTGTTATATTGATGGCTGCTATATTAATAGTTATTGTGTTCACCCCTGTTTGATTGACCGCTATTATAGTGATCGCTGTTATATTGATCGCTGTTATAATGATCGCTGTTATATTGATCGCTGTTATATTGATCGCTGTTATATTGATCGCTGTTATATTGACCGCTGTTATGTCGATCGCTATTATATTGATCGCTGTTATATTGATCGCTGTCATATTGATCACTGTTATATTGATCGTTGTTATTTTGATAGCTGTTATATCGATCGTTGTTATTTTGACGCATATAATAAAAACCGCTGTTATATTGATCGCTGTTATGTTGATCGCATTTATATTGATCGCTGTTAAATAGATCGTTGTTATATTGACCATTGTTATATTGATCGTTGTTGTATTGATCGCTTTTATATTGATCGCTGTTATATTGACCGCTGTTAGATTGATCGCTGTTATATTGATCGCTGTTATATTGACCGCTGTTAGATTGATCGCTGTTTTATTGATCGCTATTATATTGATTTCTGTTATATTGACCGCTGTTAGATTAACCGCTGTTATATTGATCGCTGTTATATTGATCGCTGTTATTTTGATCGCTGTTATATTGACCGCTGTTATATTGACCGCTGTTAGATTGACCGCTGTTATATTGATCGCTGTTAGATTGACCGCTGTTATATTGATCAATGTTATATTGATCGCTGTTATATTGAGTGCTGTTTTACTGACCGCTGTTAGATTGGTCGCCGTTATATTGATCGCTGTTATATTTATATTTGTTATATTGATTGCTGACATACTGATCGCTGTTATATTGATCGCTGCTCTTTTGACTGCTGACATATTGATCGCTGCTATATTGATCGCTGTTATATTGATCGCTGTTACATTGATCGTTGTTATATTGAGCGCTGTTATATTGATCGCTGCTATATTGATCGCTGTTATATTGATCGCTGTTACATTGATCGTTGTTATATTGAGCGCTGTTATATTGACCGCTGTTATAGTGATCGCTGTTATATTGATATCTGTTATATATTGACTGCTGACATATTGATCGCTGTTATATTGATATCTGTTATATTGACTGCCGACATATTGATCGCTGTTAGAGTGATCGCTGTTGTATTGATCGCTTTTATAATGATCGTTGTTATATTGACCGCTTTTATATTGACCGCTGTTATTTGATCGCAGTTTTATTGATCGTTGTTATATTGATCGCTGTTATATTGATCGCTGTTGTATTGATCGCTGTTATATTGATCGTTGTTGTATTGATTGCTGTTATATTGATCGCTGTTATATTGATGGCTGTTATATTGTTATATTGATGACTGTTATATTGATCGCAGTTATATTGATCGCTGTTATATTGATCACAGTTTTATTGATCGCTGTTATATTGATCGTTGTAATATTAACCCTTGTTATACTGACCGCTGTTATACCAACCGCTGTTATGTTGATCGCAGTTATATTGATCGCTGTTATATTGATCGTTGTTACATGGACCTCTGTTATATTTATCGCTGTTGTATTTATCGCTGTTATATTGATCGCTGTTGTATTGATCGCAGCTATATTGATCACTGTTATAGTGACCGCTGTTATATTGGTCGCTGTTATATTGATCGCTGTTATATTAATCGCTGTTATATTGATCGCTGTTATATTGATCGTTGTTATATTGATCGCTGTTATATTGATCGCTGTTATATTGATCGCTGTTATATAAGCCGCTGTTATATTGATCGCAGTTATATTGATCGCTGTTTTATCGATCGTTGTTATATTGACCGCTGTTATATTGATTGCTGTCATACTGATCGCTGTTATATTGATCGCTGTTATATTGACCGCTGTTATATTGATCGCAGTTATATTGATCACTGTTATATTGATCGTTGTTATATTGACCGCTGTTATATTGATCGTTGTTATATTGATCGCTGTTATATTGATCGTTGTTATATTGACCGCTATTATATTGACCGCTGTTATATTGATCGCTGTTTTATTGATCGTTGTTATATCGACTGCTGTTATATTGATCGCTGTTGTATTGATCGCTGTTATATTGATCGCTGTTATATTGATTGTTGTTATATTGATCGCTGTTATATTGATAGCTGTTATATTGTTATGTTGATGACTTATATTGATCGCAGTTATATTGATCGCTGTTATATTGATCGCTGCTGTATTGATCGCTGTTATATTGACCACTGTTATATTGACCGATGTTATTTTGACCGCTGTTAGATTGCCCGCTGTTATATTGATCGCTGTTATATTGATCGCTGATATATTGATCGCTGTTAGATTGATCGCTGTTATATTGATCATGTTATATTGATATCTGTTATATTGACTGCTGACATATTGACGCTGTTATATTGATCGCTGCTCTGTTGACTGCTGACATATTGATCGCTGCTATATCGATCGCTGTTATATTGATCGCTGTTATATTGATCGCTGTTGAATTGATCGCTGTTATATTGACCGCTGTTATATTGATCGCTGTTATATTGATCGTTGTTATATCGACTGTTGTTATATTGACCGCTGTTGTATTGATCGCTGTTATATTGATCGCTGTTATATTGATTGTTGTTATATTGATCGCTGTTATATTGATGGCTGTTATATTGTTATGTTGATGACTTATATTGATCGCAGTTATATTGATCGCTGTTATATTGATCGCTGCTATATTGATCGCTGTTATATTGACCACTGTTATATTGACCGATGTTATTTTGACAGCTGTTAGATTGACCGCTGTTATATTGATCGCTGTTATATTGACTGCTAACATATTGATCGCTGTTATATTGACTGCTGACATATTGATCGCTGTTATATTGACCGCTGTTATATTGATCGCTGTTATATTGACTGCTGACATATTGATCGCTGTTATATTGATATCTGTTAAATTGACTGCTGACATATTAACCGCTGTTATAGTGATCGCTGTTGTATTGATCGCTGTTACATTGATCGTTGTTAGATTGACCGCTGTTATATTGAACGTAGTTATAATGATCGCTGTGTTATTGATCGTTGTTATATTGACCGCTGTTATATTGATCGCTGTTGTATTGATCATTGTTATATTGACAGATGCTATACTGACCGCTGTTATATTGACCGTTGTTATGTTGACTGCTGCTGACATATTGATCGCGGTTATATTGATCGCTTTTATATTGATATCTGTTATATTGACTGCTGTTATATTGATCGCTGTTATATTGATCGTTGTTATATTGACCGCTTTTATATTGATCGCTTTTGTATTTATCGCTGTTTTATTGATCGCTGTTATAATGATCGCTGTTTTATTGATCGCTGTTATATTGATCGCTGTTATATTGATCGCTGTTATATTAATCGCAGTGATATTGGTCGCTGTTATACTGATCGCTGTTATATTGATCGCTGTTATATTGACCGCTGTTATATTGATCGCTGATATTTCGATCGCAGCTATATTGCCTGATGTTATATTGATCGCTGTTATTTTTGACCGTTGTTATATTGACCGATGTTATTTTGACCGCTGTTATATTGACCGCTTTGATATTGAAACTGACAATGCATCAACTCTAGAAAGAAGAGAAACAGTTCAATTTTGTAATGAATGTGTATTTCCATTCGTACAGGTTGATTTATGAGTAAGTTTGAGGTAGGTATCGTCACAAAACGTAAGTAAGCTTGCAGGTAAACACCAATGCTGATACAAATCAAGTGACGACCTAATCCATTCGTTTAAATTAATTTATTAATTTATTATGAAATGTTCACATCCGCGGCGTCCGTTTTGCCCCACCGAACATCGTTATGCGTAAGTCAACTTAGGTATTTAGGCTTCAGAAAAATGTCGATTAGGGCACCAACATTTTGTAGCGAACACACGAGGAGAACATGAAGAGAGTGCAGGGGTGTTGACCCCCCTTCCCATACGCTGGGGTTCACCAGTCAGATTCAACGTTCTTGATCAATATTGATCATTTTGATAAAACGGAACCAAACAAAGTTCTCATCAATTACTATATTGCTTTTGAAGAAGTTTAATCATCTTAGTATTGTCTACTAAGCATTAAAATCGCGTTCGTGAAATATAAATGATTGGCTGGATGTGTTTGCCTTTGTGCGCGCGCCCGAACAATCAGGTAAAGAGTCATTTACTTAAATAATATTGCTTGCTATGTCATATAT
>SDVV010012050.1:0-15612 GCA_016164225.1 Gammarus roeselii
CTTACCTGGAGACTATCAGTGCCTTACCTGGAGACTATCAGTGCCTTACCTGGAGACTATCAGTGCCTTACCTGGAGACTATCAGTGCCTTACCTGGAAACTATCAGTGCCTTACCTGGAGACTATCAGTGCCTTACCTGGAGACTATCAGTGCCTCACCTGGAGACTATCAGTGCCTCACCTTTAGACTATCAGTGCCTCACCTGGAGACTGTGCCTTACCTGGAGATTATCAGTGCCTCACCTGGAGACTATCAGTGCCTCACCTGGAGACTATCAGTGCCTTACCTGGAGACTATCAGTGCCTTACCTGGAGACCATCAGTGCCTTACCTGGAGACCATCAGTGCCTTACCTGGAGACTATCAGTGCCTTACCTGGAGACTATCAGTGCCTTTCCTGGAGACTATCAGTGCCTCAATTGGAGACTAACATAGTACCGCCAGATGGAGAGGAAATGAAGCAATGCGCAACGAATGGGAAAGTTCAACTATTGCTCTATTTATCTAAAGATTAATTCGTGAAGATTTTGCATAGGCCTTTTTTAGGTAAGATTTTTTTTTTACCGATCACTTTTTTGTAACAGTACAAGTAGGTTTAGAAATATTTAGACTGGCATTCCATCTAAAATTTTGACAAACTAATTCAATTTGATGTCAGCCTTGTGCATTTGCGAAATAAAATTAGTCGATTTCAGAATCAAAGAAATCGAAAAGAATCGTGTTCACTTTACATTCCAATTATAAGAGTTGAATTTGTTACGGACATTAAGATGAAGAGTCGCAGGAGGTATTAAAGGTGAATGAAAGCAAGGAAAGCCCCCCCCCCTCTCTTTTGACTGTGTAGCTGCCGAGGGCTGAAAGAGGGGTGGTGTAACAATAGTGTAATGGCTGGTGAGGCTACTGAAATTGTGGTTTGCGTCGGTCGTGGAGCCGATTGATTGACGCAGTGCTTACTTTGTTCCACTTTTATATAGACAAAGATGATAAGAATGAATGCTCAACCCAAGAGGTATTGGTTTGTTGTGCGTGCTTGATAAATTATACAAAATTTTGTTAATCAAGAGGATTAGAGACAGGACGGATGGTGAGATTGACGAGGAACAGTGTGGGTCAAGATGTCATAGAGTGTCCGGATGATACGGCACTTGGGGCAGATTCGGAGGAGAAGTTTGAAAGGCTAGGGTCAAAATTTTGCCGAGTGTGTGAGAGTTATTGCAGAATTTTATTGCTTTTTAGCTCCTGGTCTCCTGCGAAGAAGACTGTAGCTACTCAAGAAAAAGAAACTGGGGTGAAATCTATGGTGAAGGAAGGGTGTGAAGAGTCGAGTTCAAAACAAGGGCTGAAACCTGGGGGACAAAGGTGAAAGGTACAAGAAGATTAAATATCTTCCAGATGAAGTGTTTGAGAGGCATGCTCGGAGTGACGTTTATAAACAAGATTTGAGAACATAGTAGATTCACGTGTTCTGGGGAGGTTTGGGCCTATGGTGATGATTGGGAGATGAATAAAATGTGTGATGGAAGTGGAGTTGAGTAGACGTGAGCCTCGAGTTTGACAGAAGTTTAGGTGTATAGAAGGCGTAAAGCAGGCTTTAGGAAGAAGGGACATTCGTGTGTAGGTAGCGATTAGTCGTGCTATGCTTAAGCGTGAGCGAAGAATAGTTGTGAATAGAGGAGTTTTGACGTGTCTCTAATGCCTTTCCGCCCATGGCGTCTCGTTGAAGAACTGGATGGACATGGGTGGAGGAGGGCTCGGCCATTATGTCGCAGCAGAGGTAAACTAGTGACAGCTGTCGAGCCCTGCAGCTGACATTCATCTCGAACCCTTTAGCGCTAAAGAGCTAATCTTCGGTATGTGTGTGCCTGCATGAGAGAATCGTGGGGTACATCGTGCCGGCGGCCACATTCTCTCGGAGGCATTCAGCCTAATAGGCATAAAAAAAATCACATTATTGTGTACAAGGAACCACCCATTTAGGCGACATGAGACCGCCCTACGGGGGAGTCTGCATTAACTTCGCGTTGGGACTCCGGTGGAACATAGCAAGCAAATAACAAATAAATAATTCGGCGACATGACTGATTCGACTTGGCTGACGATGTCTCGATCCACAAATTCCAGAAGATCTCTCCAATGTTGTCCAATTTGCGTAAGACAATTCTGCATGAAATTGAAACCCTGGCATTAGAATAATTTATGTGTAACGTTTCGGTCTGGAACACCGGGTCGTCGATGGTAAGATAATCATCAAGAAACAAATGTAACTACCAACTTTCTTGGTTATTTTATGAAAGTGTCAGTGTTGGAATACCAAACTATGCACCTTAATTTAGGTTTAGAAAATTGTAACATCTCATTTGTAACATATTTTTCTATGTATATGGTTTCATCCATATATATTTAGATACTACAGTAACAAGTCTACAATGGTAGAATGTGCCTTATATGGAACCTATTAAGATGACTGGTCAGTAATGTCCAAATGAATTTGTTTATGGATGATGCTATTGCATCATCCATTAACATGAAAGAGCGAGGCGAAGGACCACCTCACCCAATTAAGTTCCATAAATAGGAAGGACGGCGTAATTATTGTCTACATTCAATGGGGAATCCGACCTCCTATCTTATGGGGAATTTGCGGTTGCGGGTCTGTTTGCAATCATCTTTGCGACCTTTCAAGGACGTTTGCGCCCTACGGGGGAGCCTATTATGACTCACGTTGAGGCTCCGGTGGAAATGAGGCTCATGAAATTCAAACGATGACCGTCAGCTAACTTAACCACCATTTAAGGACGTTGAGTGGCAGGTAAATTCACGACATTTCAAGAACGTTGACAGGCAGCAAACTTCACAACCTAGCAAGGGCATTGACCGGCTGCCAGTCAACTTCAAATCGTTTCCTGGGGATTGACTTTCAGCCGACTTCGCCACCTTTCATGGGTATTGACGGGCAGCCAATTTTGCGACCTCTCATGGGTATTGGCGGGCAGCTAATTCACCTTTCAATGGCGTTGAATGGCGGTCTGAACATAATTTGGGCAAACAGCTAAGATTGTTTTTCCAAAACAACTTTACATTTGAACTGTGACTGCGCAATTAACGCGTTCCCGTAAGAATCCTATCAACATATTGTCCCTGTTCAGAATTCTTCAAAAATATTTCATACAGCGACATGTTTCTCATTAAATTTGTTCAGAATTTGTATTTCTTACCAACAAAATTGAGTTGTCCTTTGCAAATACAATTTTCATCAATAACCATCTTGTGGAAATTGGACGACAAATGCGTACGTTCCTTGGAGATTTTTAAGTAAATGTGAGTATTACAAACATCCTCCCTACATATTCTTCAAGTCACTTTTTTTTATTACTTTGTATGCTGCATTGATTCCTCATGACTAATTCCTTATAAACTGTATCTATTTATTTGCAGAGATTACGAACTAGTACCTAAATTACGAACATAAATATATATCTGGATTTGCGTACAAACTCAACACAATGTTTACAGCTACGCGGTCTAGTTTATTTTTAGTACAATTTATTTATTCGGGTAAGATAAAGGCTGAGACAAATCGAAATAAATCCCCGCCTCCAACCCCGAAGAACCTCATGCTTCTATATAATTCCTACTTCACAAGTTTTTTTATTATACAACGAACAGCATCGTAAATCTGTGCCATACTCTCGATCCGGAGGAGTTTGGGTGTTCCATGCCGAACGAAAGGCTCGTGTAATCTACAGCCGGCACAATCTAAGAAGCTGCCGGCATAACCGGACAGTCTGACAGCCTAACCAGACAAGTTGACATCATAACCGGACCAGCTGCCAGCATAACTGGACAATCTGATAGCCTAATCAATCCATGAACGGCAGGGCAGTCACTCGACATTTTAAGGGTGAGGAAGGTGGCGTAAGCTGAAAGACCTTCCGGCAGATGGCGCCACACTGTGCAGTAAAACTGATGAACCAGCATTTGAAGGCACAAGATTGTGTAGCTGTTATTGCAAGCCAGTGCATGTATGCACAGTCCTTACCTACTCAACCGGTGGAAATGAGGCCCAAATATGAAATCCAATTACCTCCTTCTGATCCGACCCTTGCCCCTCTGACTAATGAGAGTGCTGGGCCATCATGAATCCCCTCCCAAGAGTTTATCTCAGACGTCATTCTTGATACTGTCTAAATCAAAAGTTTGTGCAATGATTGACCAGTGGCGCATACCATGACTGACCGGTGCCACTTGCCATGACTGACCAGTGGCGCATACCATGACTGACCAGTGTCACATGCAATGACTGACCAGTGGCACATACCATGACTGACCAGTGGCACATACCATGACTGACCGGTGTCACATAACATGACTGACCGGTGTCACATGCCATGACTGACCGGTGTCGCATGCTATGACTGACCGGTGTCACATGCCATGACTGACCAGTGGCGCATACCATGACTGACCGGTGTCACATGCCATAACTCACCAGCGGCGCATACCATGACTGACCAGTGTCACATGCCATGACCTGCCGGTGTCATATGCTATGACTGACCAGTGGCGCATACCATGACTGACCGGTGTTACATGTCATGACTGACCGGTGTCACATACCATGACTGACCGGTGTCACATACCATGACTGACCGGTGTCACATGCCATGACTGACCGGTGTCACATGCCATGACTGACCGGTGTCACATGCCATGACTGACCGGTGTCACATGCCATGACTGACCTGTGTCACATGCCATGACTGACCAGTGTCACATGCCATGACTGACCAGTGTCACATGCCATGACTGACCAGTGTCACATGCCATGACTGACCATTGTCACATGCTATACGAATGAACTTGAGACCCTCTCTCCAAGAAAAAAATCTCTGCCCGTAGCGAGGTACACGAAAAAAATTCGCTTAGACTTCCGAAGTTAGGAAGTTATCGTGACAAGCCATACAACATTTGAAATCTTTTGTTGAGTACTATAATCTTATGCAGTTTTGTTCCAATTCCGAAATAAAAATTAGTAACGGGCGATACTTTTCATTTCAGAAGGTTGTTCTTTGTCTCGCTGTGCATTAGTCGAGTTATTACGACGTGCAACCTTTCATTCGAAAGTTCTTGTAGAACATTGCAATAAATGAATTTTCGTAGTTGATATATATATATATATATATATATATATATATATATATATTATGATAAACTATTTTTTTCATAGGTGTCGTTCCATTTTATTCACGTCTCCCCCACAATATCAAAGCTACCATCACATAGAATTTATAGTTGAGAAGCTCGTGTGGAAAATAATGAACAGATATTTGTCAATGAAATTAATCTCCATGATTTAGAAGCTCAACACCCGCGTGACATCACGTCAGCTGTGGAACGCGATGTAAACATCTCGGATACTCTATGGAAACTGAGTGTGTTTACTTGTCCAGTGAGTGGCTGTGACTGCCTGGCTCTTCTGTGCATGTACTTTTCCAGTGAGAGGCTGTGACTGTCTGGCTCTTCTGTGCATGTACTTATCCAGTGAGTGGCTGTGACTGTCTGGCTCTTCTTTGCATGTACTTGTCTAGTGAGTGGCTGTGACTGTCTGGCTCTTCTGTACATGTACCTGTCCAGTGAGTGGCTGTGACTGTCTGGCTCTTTTGTGCATGTACTGTCACATGCATGTGCATGTACTGTTACATGTCCAGTGAGTGGCTGTTACTGTCTGGCTCTTCTGTGCATGTACTTGTCAAGTGAGTGGCTGTGACTGTTTAGCTCTTCTATACATGTACTTGTCAAATGAGTGTCTGTGACTGTCTGGCTCTTTTGTGCATGTACTTGTCCAGTGAGTGGCTGTGACTGTCTGGCTCTTCTGTGCATGTTCTTGTCTAGTGAGTGGATGTGACTGTCTGGCTCTTCTGTGCATGTACTTGTCCAGTGAATGGCTGTGACTGTCTGGCTCTTCTGTGCATGTACTTGTCAAGGGAGTGGCTGTGACTGTCTACCTCTTCTGTGCATGTACTTGTTTAGTGAGAGGCTGTGACTGTCTGGCTCTTCTGTGCATGTACTTGTCCAGTGAGTGGCTGTGACTGTCTGGCTCTTCTGTGCATATACTTGTCCAGTGAGTGCTGTGACTGTCTGAAATTCAGACTTTACAACAATAAATTAAATTTCATAGTGGAAATAATCCTAATTCTTCCTTCCTTGTTGAGACTTATCTCAACCCCTTTGCATTAACTTTAAAGGGTTAATTAGCTTGTTTTATGAGCAGAAAATATCTAATTGTCTGTGACTCTATACCTGGTAACTAATTTTCAAAGTTAATAACCCTCAGAAAAAACTAACAAGAATAGACTGGCAACAATAACGCCCGTTATTTGTCGATCACTCCTGAGCAGTTTTTGAGAATTGTTCACCTGAAAACTATCACCTTCCTCTAGTCATGAATCAATGCAATCTAACTCAAGCACTACTCTGTCCTTTCCAGTCAACTTGCAATGTCATTCCTTTGCTACAATGGTAGTCAGAACTCAAGGATTGACAGAGAAAGAAGGTGAATCAGATGCCAGACCCATTGTTCCAGTTTTAGGACTCAATAGGACACTGTACAGGACACCTTGATGGTGGCTCCTAGTGAGTTAGAATCAGGTTAACCAACAAAGAGAATCATTCTCCAAGGATTAGCTGCACAAGGCCATCATCATCATCAAGGCCAAATTCGTAGTACAGGAAATATGGCAGTTAAAGGTAGATTGGGATGAGGATCTATCCAAAGCCATGGCAATCAAATGGGAAAAATTGAAGGGAGAGTTCACCAAGATGGGAGAGTCAAATGCAACTCTGAGATAAGAAAATCAATGACCCTACACACCTTTGTAGATGCTTCCACAGTAGCATATGGGGCAGCTATGTATGAAGTCAGTGAAGGTAAGGCCACACTATTGATGGCAAAAGGACGGATTACACCCAAGAAGACACTGTCAGTTCCCAAACTGGAGCCGACAACAGCTGTACCTGGAGCAAGGCTCACCAAAGATGTATGTGAAGCCTATGAAAAGGAAGTAACTGTTGAGGCCAAACACATGTGGTCAGACAGTCAAGTGGCACTAGGCTGGATACACTCAACAAGCTCATTAGAACCTTACATGCAGAAAACGAAGACAGACATCAAGAAAATTCTTCCCTGCGCTAATTGGCATTTTGTTTACACAAGTCAAAATCTTGCTGACTTGATAACTCAAGGAATCGACCCGAGGAAGCTCAAGTCGAGCCACCTGTGATGGCATGGGCCAAAGAATATAACGGAACTCCAGGAGTGGGAAAACTTTCCTGCACTGGTGCAAAGTGACACTAATTAGTGCGGAAGAGCTTCTACCCCCGGAGTTTTTCCTACTATCAGTAGCCAACAGATGTAGCACTTTCAAAAAATTAATAACCACCTTTGGGTGGGTAAAGAGGTTCATTGAGTGTCTGAAGTTGAATGTGAGAAACCAAGGTAAGAACAATAGAAGGTCAAAGAAACGATGTAAAGAACAAAAATTGACACTCAATGAGATGGAATGGGTCGATGATTGGGTAGTAAAAGAATTCCAAAAGGAGGAGATGAAATTCTTTTGCAAACCTAGTCTCAAAGGTATCACTCCATTAATGAAACGGTTAAATTTAAGCATCAAGGCTGACAAGCTAGTGGTGGTGAGCAGGATCATAGAGGCCAAGATTGAGGACTCTGTGAAGTATCCAATCCTGCTACCTACCAAACATAGGATCACAATAATGATCATTGAAGACGAAACCAATGTCAAGCACAACATGGGAATAAACCACGTCGTGGCCAGCCTGCGTCAACGATGGATCCCAAGGGTCAGGCAAAAAAACAAGGAAGGAATAAGGAATTGCATGCAGTGCAAGAATTGCATTTTGACTACACCACGTTTCACTGTACAGGCTGGTCCCTAGTTTGTGCCGGGACCTTAAACCGCACGTTTGTTTGCATTGTTCGTGATACTTGAAATTTAACCTAATTTAATATAAGTAAAGCCGGTCAAGAGGCCTCTAAAGTTAACTCCCTTGCCCCTGACGCGAACCAGGGGGCCGATGGGGAGTAGAAAGGAACTCCATTTAGGAGGGACAAACATCCCCTTTAGAGTGCCGAAGACCAAGATTCCAACGGCCAAGAACATCAGCCTCTCCAAGATGACCAGCGTCACCTCGGCGGAAGACGACCGGAGGGACGGCCGCATCGACGAGTTGACCAAGAACGGCCAGGAAATATTGAATCTGCTAAGCCAAGCAACAGGCCTCTCTGAACAGGAAGCAGAAGTTTTCGCCGCAGTACCTAGCTCAATTGACGACCGTCTAACGAGACACGAGGGTCATGTCAAGACCATCTCCTCCATATCCACGAACTAGTAATGAACAAACTAACTAAAGAACCCACAACTTACACAAGTACCTCCACCTCTACGTCCGACGACAACTTCAACCACTCTTCACCCCACAACACCCCCAACCAAGCTCCAAGGGCTGCAAGGAGGAAAGGAGCAATAGACGCCATTCAATGAACACAACTTGTTCAACAATAGTCATTCTTTTCTCGAACACCTGAAGATCACGTTCGACGCCAACGACAGACCGGATATTTGTCCATACACTGCGAAAAGAGCTGATCTCTTTCACTGGCCGCCTAGTCCTGAGCGTCCCACCTACGGCGTCGAAGGCTTTGCCCTCAGAGTAGACACAAAACTTCAAAGTGACACGATTCTCTCTCAAAACGGACTATGAAAAGCCATGCAAATAGTGCCACACCCGATTTTCTCTACAAGTTCAGGTTTGATCTACGTTGAAGGTCTCCCGAAAGAGGAAATCGAGGAGTACCTCATTGGACTCGTTCAATACAAGACTGCGTTGTCGAAGCAAAAGTCGAACCAAAGATCACACCAAAGAGAGAGAGACTACTACAGCACTACTCCACCAAAATATCTAGACATTCCCTTCTGCGCCAACAAAACCAAGGTTACACCATTTGAGAGACGTCCGATGCGATGTTATAAATGCCAGAAATACGGACACACGAGAGGAAACTGTAAAGGTAAACAAAGATGCTCATACTGCTCTCAGGACGACCACGACAAACGGGCGACGAGAGGCTGTAGTCTCGATGCGCTCTTTCCAAAATGACCCTCCTACCCGGGAGAAAACAACTAAAAGGAAAATTGGAAGAAATACAACGAAAGGGATAGAAATATCTGGCCTACGCCACAGAACGGGAGCAAAGTAACGCTATACAAAAGATTACCCACATAAACAGACTCAAAGTTACAGTTGAAATTCATCAATCCTTCAACGATACCAAACGAATTATTTACACCTCCCGTTACACGCCTACAACCAACCTCACTGCTTTCGTTGAAGGTCTAGCTGATGACTACGGAGTTACCGAAGTTCGTCAAGTAACATGGATAATATCACGTAACGCAAGTTCTACTGTATACCAAATTACCTTCTCGGAACACGACGCACCGGAATTCATAGTAATCCCGGGTGAACAAGGAAAAACCAAAATCTACCCAGTTGCAACATGGCCTCCAATGTGCAAAAAAGGCCTTGAATACGGCCACGTCATCGCATACTGCCAGCCACATACACCCCAACGTTGCAAGAAGTGTGCTGGCGAGCACGACAGAAAAGACTGCACAGTCCGCCAAACTAAATGCTACCACTGCTCATGCTTCCACGAGGCAGGCGACCGCGACTGCCCAGTACACATGGACCAAACAGAAAAAACAATCACACCAAACGAACGCAGAGTTACACGGAAACAAGTCATCCAAATCTGGGAAGACAATAAATCAAACCGCCTCAATTATGTCAAAGCAGTCAAATCGACAATCCAACCAAACTCCCTCGACGACATCCACACATCATCAGAACAACATCGTAACAAGACCCCAACACTTCTACCTAGCTGCAGTGCTTCCTCACTCAGCCCAGCGACCGCCCCCGCACGAGAGACGCACAGTCCTAGAAATGATTTATGCAGAGACCAGGAGGACGACGAAATGGATGCATCCCCCGCAGTCGACCATGCAGCAAGGCTCACTACTATAAAAACGAAAAGACAATGAGATGAAGAAACCTCGGATACCCAGGCGTCACTGAGCAAAAAGATCAGTAACAGCTCTCAAATAACGGCCCGTCAGGACCAAAACCAAGAACTACCTCCACCTGTCTCAAATGCGGCTCCATTCGTGGAAAACCACTGCGAGGGACAAGATTCCCAGTTTAAAAAAACGACTCGCGAGCACACCACCAGCGAGAACGATCACGGCATCGCTGACATCGCTGATCTCGAAGAGCTCATATGCGAGACCTCTGCACAACCAGTCATTACCTGGCCCAAATACCTCGCACTCCATACAGCCACCCACACAGATAAAAAAAGGCTACCACAGAAGAAGAGTGCACTCGCTCACAAATCAAACACAAAGAGCACACACCCTCGGCTTCCCACACGAGCACTCGCAGCCCCGACCGCAGCAACCACAGCAGACCACCTTCCACCGAAGGCAGACACTCCCGTGAACACTCTCGACCCGGTACCCCTGGGCAAACTCAAAAACACGAGCACCACAAAAGCTCCAGCAAATCACACGACCACTCTAGATCATTAAGGTCAGAGTGCAAACAGCCTTCAAAATGAACACCAAAATACTCCAGTGGAACTGCCAGGGACTCGGAAACTAGAAAGACGAATTACTATCCTTAATCACTTGTCATAAACTTTTGGTGATAGGCCTCCAAGAGATCAAACTCCGAGAGACCGCCACCTTCAGAATCCCCCAGTAAATCATACACAGCCGCGAAGGCAACACCAACGTTACTACTCACGGCCGAGTGGCACTTATGATCCACCAAAGTGTACCTCACTTCCCACTTCCCCCGAGGACAGAACTCCAAGCTATAGACATAAAGATGTGCGTCTCAATGCCAATGACAGTGGTATCCATCTCCTCATCACGAAGCCACGACCTCTCGGAAGCACTAATGACCGAATTGCTAAACCAACGGCCCTCACCAATACTCCTCCTTAGAGACTTCAACAGCTACCATGAAACATGGGGATGCGTGAGAACAGACTCCAGGGGAGTGATAGTGGCTAATACTATAAACACTCACAACCTGATCCTTCTCAACGACGGACAACCCACCCGAATCACCCCCGTAAGTGAAACTGCCATCGATTTATCCATATGCTCCCGCACTCTGGCACCCCAACTTGTTTTGGGAGTTTTGCCTTCAACACACGACAGCGACCAAAGCCCAGTCATCATATCGCTTCTTACCAACCAACTAAGAAACCCTGCCCCACAAGAACTTCGATCCAATTTCCGGAAAGCCAGCTGGGTGGAATACTCAGCACACATGACGTGGAGTGATATGGACAACATCCCTGAAAACCTCTCTGAACACGAAATCGTCGCCCAACTATACGGAAAGTTTCAAGCTGTAGCCGGGGCAAGCGTTCCCCAATATGCCCCTTCCACCTTCTTTCCAAAACCATGGTGGTGCCGAGAGGTGCAAGAAGCAAGAGATAAACGTGAAAAGCTATACCATGCCAACCGACGCACACTGTCCCCCAGGAACCGAGTAGCGTGGAAAAGGGCATCTGCTGTATACTGAAAATTTGGAGTGGAGAAGAAACGCGAAAGCTAGGCTCAATTAGTCAATACTATTAATCGAACCCCCCCCCCCTCTCCCAGTTGAGGGAAAAATTCGACGTATTCAGGGAAAATCTGAGCGACCTATTAACATCCTTTCTGACGGAGGCAAAACTTATTCTTCCCACGCTGAAATCGCAAACAAACTAGCTCAGACGTTTAGCCACATTTTGCAATCAACAAACTACACGACTGCTTTCTAACGGGATGGGAACTTGCGAGAAAGCGAACTTCTTGACTTTACTTCTAGAAACGAAAAGGCCTACAACAAACTTTTTCCCTCCACGAACTGCAGAGCGCTCTAGACCATACACGTGAAACTTTACCTGGGCCAGACCGGGTACACATCAACATGATCAAAAATCTCCCAGATGGCGCCCGTGAGCACTTATTAAAAGTGTTCAACACTCTGTATTCAAACTCATTCTTTCCCAATCAATGGCGGGAATCTATAATTATCCCATTACCCTAACCCGGGACGTTCTACGGTGACCCACGTAACTATTGCCCCATCGCTCTTACTAGCGTCCACAGCAAGACCATGGAATGAATGATAAATACGCGCTTTGTCGATTACCTTGAAATGTATGCAGGCCTGAACAGCATCCTGTGTGGCCGCCGCAAGCGCCACGCTACGACGGACCACCTTGTAAGACTGGAATCTGACATTAGACAGGCATTTTTCCGAGGGGAGCACGTGGTTTCCCATTTTTTCAACCTTGAAAAAAAAACATACGATACTACCTGGAACAATAACATCATGAAGGATCTCCACCGCAAAGGGCTGAGAGGCCACTCACCAAGTTATATCCACAAATTCTTGCAAAATCGCACCTTCAGGGTTAAGGTCGGTGACACTTTGTCACCATCCTATACGCAAGAAATGAGCGTCCCCCAAGGAAGCGTCCTCGGTGTCACTCGTTTTATACTCAAAATCAACCAGATAGCAGACATTCTCCCGCGCGACGGAAGATTGCTTTCATCACTATACGTGGACGACTTACAAATAAGCTACAGGCACCCTAGCCTCTTAATAATTCAACAGGAACTCCAGAATGTCTTAACCTAGTCGGGAACTGGGCCTCCTTAAACGGATTCTAATTCTCGCCCTCCAAAACGAAAAGCATGCTCTTTACTCATGTGTCCGGCTTACACCTAAAACCAGCTCTAACGCTGAACAACACTCCGCTAGTATACGAAAAATCAATAAAATTCCTCGGTCTAGTGTGGGACCCTAAACTCATTTGGCGACCTCATATTGCAGCCCTGGAGACTCGCTGCAAAAATGCAACCAGACTTATCCTCTCTGTAACACCCTTGAAATTCGGAGCCGAAATGGACGCCGGAATGACGTTATTTAGAACACTAATACGCTCGCTCATTGATCATGGAGCAATTGTTTACGGTTTAGCAGTCAAAACCACCCTTGAAGCTCTCTCCACCATAGTGAATAACGCCCTGCGTATCACAACCGGTGCGTTCCGTTCCACACCCATCGAATCTCTGAACGTGCTTGCTAACGAGCTTCCTCTTCCGCTCCGGAGAGACAATTTCTCACTACAGTACTATTTCAAGACTAAGAGCTACATCAACAGCCCAGCGCTCAGTGACGTCACCAGTTTTCTTGCTAAACGTCTCTTTGCGGCTAAGAAGAACACATGCCCATCCTATTCTCTACGCGTGGACAATTTACTGACCTCGCTGAAGATCAGTCGCAAAGCAATCAAGCCTCAACTCTCCTACCGAATTCTTCAAATCAACACACCAATGTGGATGATCAGACCACCACTGGTCAACCTAGATTTGCAGACGTACCCCAAAGCAACAACCCCAACCAACACGTTCCACCGAGAATTCTCACGACTACTTGATGACCAGTACTCAGAGCACCGCCATATATACACTGACATCTCCAAAACATCGGACGGAGTGGGAGCCGCCGTCGTAGGCGAAGGGACCTCGCGTTTGGCCACCCTACCCTAAGAGGCCTCCATATTCTCTGCAGAGCTACACGTAGTCGAATTGAAAATCTCCATTACCAAAAGTGACCGCCTCCCCAAAAATGTTACATTTTCGGACAGTCTGAGTGTTCTCATCCAGCTGAAAACTGTGCACTTTGATAACTCTGCCCTTAGAAAAATGCAACACGACCTATTCACGATGTCCGAGGTGGGCCAGCCGGTCGAGTTCTGCTGGATCCCAGCAAGAACAATTCATCTCAATACATTACCGAGACTGGTTCCCAGTCATCAACTCACGTATAACATCACGATGGAACGACTCTTGGCAACTGAGTAGACAAAAGATGCTTGCAATCAAACCATCCGTGGGAGAGTGGTACACCAGGTTTTCTAATACGGGAGACCAAGTGTTCATTAACCGTCTATGCACAGGACACACGTGGACAACCCACAACCACTAATGGACGTTTGGGGTGGATGGATGATTAGTCATTTTATAAATCATTAACACTTTATTCTAGTATTTTATTATTTCTTATTTCGTGGCCTCTAGTATTTTTCTCTGCCCTTTTTTCATAGTGAAAAATTTTGCACTTATTATTATATATACCGAGGTTGGTTGAGACAAGGTGGCCCAGGGAAGAGGGAAACTCGTGGGACCCGCGAGACTCGGGGTTCAAGAACCCTGGGGAACTTGGAATACCAGGAGGATCTAAGGGGACCCGCTTGGATCCTTATGGGGCCCTTTGGGACACTCTCGAGACCCTTCGGGACCCTCTTGAAAAACTGTAGGACCAACTTGAGGCCTCTTTGAATCTTGGAACCTTTTCTCCCTCCTCCCAAATCTACGTTAAACCTTCTCTGTAACTGCGGTAGACCTACTCTCTAACTACGGTCAACTTACTCTGTAACTACGGTAAACCTACTCTGTAACTACGGTAAACCTACTCTGTAACTGCGGTAAACCTACTCTGTAACTACGGTAAACCTACTCTGTAACTACGGTAAACCTACTCTGTAACTACGGTAAACCTACTCAGTAACTACGGAAACCTGCTCTGAAACCACGGTAAACCTATTCTGAATCTACGTTAAACCTACTCTGAATTCACGTTAAACCTACTTTGAATCTAAGTTAAACCTACTCTGTATCTACGTTGAACCTATTCGGTATCTTCTACTACCTATTCGGTACCTACGTTGAACCTACTCTGTGTCTACGGTAAACCTATTCTGTATCTACGGTAAACCTACTCTGTATCTACGGTAAATCTACTCACATGTAACTACGGTAAATCTACTGTGTAACTACGGTAAAACTACTCTGTAACTATGGTAAACCTACTCTGTAACTACGGTAAACTTACTCTGAATCTACGTTGAACCTACTCTGAATCCACGTTGAACCTACTCGTAATCTACGCTGCACCTACTCTGCCACTCTTCAATTGCCCTACGGGGGAGTCTGCATTAACTTGGCGTTGGAACTCGAAAATTAGGTTATAGGTTATATGCTGTGCTATGCTGACGATAGCACAGACGGTCGGTACCCCGATTAAATACATCTAATCTCGAGCTTTGCGCAGAGGCAGTATCGTAACCAATGAGTGACCAGTGAGTAAGAAAACACCATCGCATACTGTTCTTCGTGTCTAAGCTCCAAAGTTTACAAGTTTCCAGGGTATAGAAACTTTTTTTTTTTTGCTGTATCATAATAAGAGCCGGTCACCGCTCTAAGCCGAATATCGCTCCGAGACCGAACATCGTCTCGTAAAGGTTAAAGTTTGCAACTAAATTGGAGAGATCGACTACCATCTCTTTAGAGCGAGAGCAATAAGGCACCTCAGAGGGATACCCCCTGGGGGTATCCCAGGCTCACCCGCCTTCCCGTGGTGTCCTCGTTATCCACCAACATTATTTTGTCCCTTTGTGTA
>SDVV010012051.1:0-15612 GCA_016164225.1 Gammarus roeselii
AACTGAAGTGAAGGCGCGAGTGAAGGAAGGATGTAAAGTGTTGGGTGCACTAAAGAGTGTAATGAGCTGTAGGACGTTGGGGATGGAAGCAAAGAGAGTTCTGTATGAGGGTGTCGTTGTCCCAACTGTACTCTACGGAGCTGAGGCTTGGGGGGTGAGAGCAGAGGAGAGAAGGTTGAATGTTTTCGAGATGAAGTGTTTGAGGAGCATGGCTGGAGTAACGCTGAGAGACCGGATCACCAACGACGTGGTTCGAATCAGAACAGGGATGGTGAAAAAGTTGGAGAACAGAGTGGATTCGCGTGTACTGAGATGGTTCGGGCACATGGAGAGGATGGATGAAGGGAGATTGGTCAAAAGTGTGATGAATGCGGAGGCGAGTGGTCGCAGGCCTAGAGGTAGACCGAAGTTTGGGTGGATGGATGGCCTGAAGCAGGCGTTGGGAAGGAGAGACATGAATGTGGAGGTGGCGAGAGAGCGTGCAATGAACAGGCGTGAGTGGAGAATGGTTGTGAATGGTTGATTTTGCCGTTGCTCTGATGTGCTTTCCCGCCCTGGGCATCCCGCTGTTGGGATAGCCGTGGGTGGGGGGGGCCCGGCCATTACGCCGCGGCGGGGGTTAACCAGCGAAAACTGTCGGGCCCTGCTGCTGACGACGGTTCCTCGGTGCATTCGGGACCCAGAGTGTAAGTTGAGGGGCTACCGGCCGGACCCTTTAGCACAAAAGGGCTAAGTTGAGTGACTGTGAGCGTATGAGGGTGTAAGGTGCGCCTTGCCGTCGGCAACCCCCCTCTCTGGGGGATGCGGCCTAGTGTCTGTATCTGTAACCAGGGAATGGTAGAGAAGGAGAGATCGTGAAGAGGTCAGACGAGTCTGAAGGGAGATTAGGGTGTACCCACCACCGGTCGGGTCGTGTCTCCGTGTGACCTGTGGACGTGGCTTCCTAGTGCACTGGAGTCTATGTCGTCCTAGCTCCGGATGATGATGAGTGATGAATAAAGAAGTCTCAAAGGATATCATAGGGCCACACCCCCAGGTGGATCGTGACCACGTGCGACCCATGAACTACCGTCCTGGATTGAGGGGTAGGGATGGAGGTGCATGCTACGAGATCATGATGTGCTAGAATAACAGGCCACACGTCTACTGTGCTATCGACACCCCTCGTTAGAGCAACACCAGGTTACATCAGAGTGAAGTGACTGGACCTTCTACTTTAGAAGACGATCAAGTTAACGTCCTTCTAACGCCGAGTCAGTAATTAGTGCAGAGCAGCACTAACAGCTTGTGAAGCAGAGTGGCCCACACCAGCTGACCTGTGAGAGTAGACACCAGCTGTCCCGTGGTAGCGTCGAAGAGGCCCGCTAGCCTGTCCCATGACGCCGTCAGCACCTGGTCGCCGCCTGACAGCCAATCTGCAGCCATCACAACGCCTGCAGGAAACACTCTTATGAGATGGAAGGAAACTGAAAAAAATGCCTAAATTGAACCAAACCCCCCAAAAAAATTATGTCCGAAAGGACTGGAGTGACCTTGGACAATATAAAGAGATGCTACTTAACATTTGATGCTACTTAACATTTGATGCTACTTAACATCAAATATTAAGTAGCATCAGCCAGAGACCGGAATAGCTATTCCACCGAAATGAATATTACTGAGTTTATGATGACAGTTCTGTAAAGATTAAATCATTTACGGCAATGATTGGAATGATATTACAGATAGCTATAGCAAATACCTCTTTAGAACACCGGGATATAAATTGGTGAATGTGACAACCAAAATCAATTTTAAGAGGACTACTTTAAACAAGTAGGTAGTCTGTTTGCAGCAATACCACCAACAAAATTCCGAAAAAATATAAATAAATTCCCAAATAATCACAAAATAAAATTAGTTCGCATTAAAATCTTCCTCACCTTGATGTCCTCGGAGCTCCGCTAGAGGGGTCCTTAGAGTGGCGGGCCGCCCCCCTCGCCCACACCCACCCTCTCCACCGACCCCGTCCTCCTCCTCCTCGCCGCTGCCCTCTATTTCATCCTCTGAAGACTGCACGCGCTGCGAGAGCACACGAAAGGAACATACAAATTAGGTTTGATCCATTTGTACCATCCACAATGAGGTGTCAAGTTAGGTCACACTTGCCAGTAAGCTATCGGTTACCACCTATCTCCCTAGAGACGAAATAATCATGCACCATCCCAGTCGGGAGTAGATTGCATTACAAATCCAGGCCGATCTTACCTTCAAGCAAGGCGTAATGAGAAGACACATCTGCGTCTGCGAGTTGAATTAGCTGCTTAGCAACTCCTCAAAGAAAGGAGAGCTGTGCACTGCATCAGAGGCTGGATGAATGCACAGCCATTTCTTGGACAGTCTTACCAGCAGAGGGCAATGATCTCTCTGAACAGTAGATGCACAAAACAGATACAGACGCAATGCCGAATCTCCCAGAAGAAGGATGAATGACCGACGGCAAGACGCAAACTCCTCTCATACGCGAGCACACTTACATAAAGTTAACCCTAAGCGCTAAAAGATCCGACCAAGATCCCGCAACACACACCAAGGGTCAGGAGTGTGTGAGATCTCAGAGATCAGTCTTTGCAGCAGTCCCAGACAGCTTTCACTGATCTACCCCATCTACCCCAAACCCAATGTTTTGTAGCTCATTACACTCTTTGGTGCACCAAACACTTCCCACCCCTCTTTCACTCTAGATTTCACCTTAACTTCCACTAGATCAGTCTTCTCCACATAAGGGCCCAGATACTTGAAGCACTGAACTTCAATCAACAACTCGCGATTCAATAGGACATCGATCCCTATTGCAGAATCTCATTACACTAGCCTACACAACTCCTCCTAATCTGCCACTAATGCTGTATCATCAGCAAACAGCAATCGACAAAGCTGTCAACTATACCCATTTGCTCATAAACTCTAAACCTTAATCCGATACACCCGTGTTCACCTTTCTGACCACTCCGTTCATGCACAAATTGAACAGCCAGAGAGATATAAAGTACCCTTATCTCAGTCCCACAGTCACTGTGAACCGAGTACTCATCTTGATTCCTGCGATAACACGTTCTACTGCCAACACAGAAACTTTGGAACGCTTCTAACAAATTTACTCCTACCACTTACAAATGCAACACCCTCCACACCGCATCTCTGTCGACGCTATCGTAGATCTTTTCCACATCAATCAAGGCCCAGACCACATGCTCTCTCCTTGCAAAATGCTTCTCAAACACTTTTCTCACAGCAAAAATATGATCTGTACATCCTTTTCCATTCCTAAAGACACAGTTCCTCGCCAATCGTACTATTTGTACAGACTAATCCTCTAGATCAGCACTTTCTCGTAAAACTTACCTAGCACACACAACAAACTGATGCCTCTGAGTTGCTGCATTCATTTCCATCTAATTTGGCTTTTTTTAGAACAGAACAATGAAAGCACTGCTCTAAGCACCACGACCAACACAGATCGCAAATTTTCTAGCCTCACCCAAAAACATTCAACTACTGTTACTCCGCCTCTCTTCGAGCACACGGTCGCAACACCGCCCAAACCAGGAGCCTTCCCTGCTTTCATCCCCTACACTTCATCCTAAATAAGGACGATAATATTTCTTAAATCACAAAACAGGTCTCCGTGCACCACCACCAGCCACAGCAACAATGTCAGCCTCTCTAACATCCTCAACATTCAAAAACTCAAACTACACACCTCTCACCAAAAAACGACCGGTCGTTCAATTATTCGCCCTCTCCTCCTCTTCCTTCCTTATCTACTCCATCCTCACATTTTTCACCTCTTTTCAGAACATCTTATCTTCTCAACATTCTCATCCAACCGCCTACCACACCAAGCATCAGCGTCCATCATTGCTCCTCACCACACGCTCCACACTTTGAGGAGGACGTTGAGTGTGAGGTCACAGTATTGGCAATGCACAATACTGCGTCACATCTGAGTAGAAGCATGACCTTGGTAAAATTTAGCCAAGGCCACAAAGCTACAGAATAAATGACAGCGGCAACAACATCGCGTCTCATAGATATTAGAATCCTAAAACAAATACAGTTAACAGACGACGAAACAGATAGAGTTTTCCTCTCATATACGCGATGTAGATTCCTATCAAAAACTTACTTCCGACGGAGCAAATCAACATTGACAATAACAATAGACACTAGGCCGAATCCTACAGAGAGGTGAGCCTAGTCTTCAACACTTTTTTTCACTAATCTCCCTTCATCCATCCTCACCGCGTGCCCGAACCATCTCGGAACACGCGAATTGACTCAGTCCTCCAACTTCTTCACTATCCCCGTTCTAACTCACACCACGTCGTTTTTGATCCTGTCTCTTAGCGTCACACCAGCCATGCTCCTAAAACATTTCATCTCGAAAACATTTAATCTTCTTCTCTTTTCTGCTCTTTAACCTCCTCCCCCCTCCCCCCAAGTCTCAGCTCCGTAGAGCTGAGAGCTCTCACAAAGTTGAGCTCTCACCAAGTTGGGACAACTACACCCTCATACAGCCCTCTCTTAGCTTCTATTCCCAACGTCCTACAGCTCATTACACTCTTCAGTGCACCCAACACGTTACACCCTTCCTTAACTCGCGACTTCACTTCAGTTTACAATAATTCAGTCTTCATCACATGGTAGCCCAGACTCAAAATCCTGAATTTCCTCAAATTACTATACATTCAGGAGGACACTTATTCTGCTCGCATCGACATTCATCGAACATCTCATTACTTTACTTTTACCACTACCAAACTCCGACACAAGCCTACACAGCGTCGTCTCTGAATCTGCCACCAGTGCCGTATCGTCCGCAAACTGTTACTGGCTCAACTGCCAACTCCAACAATTCGTTTCCAACTGCTCCAAGCCACGACTCAATACCTTAGCGTTCACCTCCCTTACCATTCCATCCATGTAGAGATTGAACAGCCAGGGAGGCGTACCGCAGCCTCATCTCAGACCCACTTTCACTGTGGACCAATCCTTCGCTTTGCTAACCACTCTGACACATGCTCTGCTGTCAACATAGAAACTTTGAACAGTTATCAAATTTCCGTCCACTCCATACAAACGCAACACCCCCCTACAGCGCTTCCGTCAACCCTGTCGTAGGTCTTTCCAAATCCATGACGGCCCAGACACATCGTTTCCCTTCGCAAGGTACTTTTCACAGACTTGTCTTACTGCAAAAATCTGATCGGCACACCCTCTGCAACTACTAATGCCACACTGTTCCTCTCAAATTGCGCCATCCGTACTGTCTGTAATCTTTTCGATCAGCATTCGCCCGCACAATTTGCCGATCACACATACTAAACCGATACTTCTTGTGTGGCAGTACTTATGTTCATCTCCTTTGCCCTTGTACATCGGAACAATGCAAGCACTGCGCCACTCAATCAGCACCACGCCCGCTGCACAACAAAGAATCAGTAACCTCACCAACCATTCAACAATCGTTACTCCACCCCTATTCCGGCACTCGGTCGCAACGCCATCTAAACCGGGGGTTTTCCTTGCTCCCATCACCTCTACCGCCTCATGCATCTTTTCCCTAGTAATATCCGCAATAAGTTTCTCTCCAAACGCCGGCGTCCATGCACCACCCCCCACCGCAAAAATGTCAGCCTCAATGTCATTTTCGACATTCAACAACTCATCAAAATACTCGGCCCACCTTTTGCTTACCCTGCCGCTTTCCATCAACAACTGGCTATCATGCCAAAAATTAACAATCTAAACAAATATTCCGGTAACTCTGGTCAATTGCAATCTTTAAAATAAATCAGTAGCGGTCAACTCTATAGAACATAGTGTATTGTTTCAAGGAATAAAAGGTACCCTGACTTCTTTCAACATACTGTTGCGACAGGTGGCTACAAACCTCCGAAGCCAGTTGTCGTACTCACTAGATGTTCGTGCGAGACTGCCGCCTGCCATACGTGTGCGGTGTGGTCGCCTGAAGCCGTAAGCACGAGCTCGCGGGTAGGATGGAAGCGAACACTGTTGACGGAACCTGAGTGGCCGGTATACTGTAGCACCACGCGCCCGCACTCGACGCCCCAAATACAAGCCGACTGATCTGCATGGAGGTGATTGTTACAATTGAGGTACAAGACAATTGGTACATTTTATTTGACTTGACTTGAGCCTCATTTCCACCGGAGCCTCAACGTGAGTCATGATAGGCTAACCCGTAGGGCGCGACCGTCGTAGATTCAGGTAAGTTCGCACGGCCTCGCTTGCGAAAATGTTAGTCATGTCAAGATGAAGTCAGAACCTATTTAACTTGTAGCATATTTGCGTACTAGCGCGTACGAGAGAGTAAAAAGTTAACGCGTATCTTCGAAAAATGTATTGTTATTTCTGTGCGTAATGGGGTGGAGAGACCACCTCACTTGCACAGGTGTTAGGGGTTTAGACAGCTTCGTATCGTCCGGTGTGTTTTCCGAAAGCGATAAGCTTTGTACGGTAGGTTGGGTCCGTCAGTAGGCTTTATAGGTTGCACGGGGGATTTGGAACGCTCGTCGGGCTGACGCGAGTGCGTTGCAATCCATCAGTAATTGTTTCACGCTGGTAGCCACTTGGTGGCAACAGGGGCAAGGTGGCGCGTTTGGTCCTATGTCGACATCCATCAGGAGGTTGTGATTTATCCACGTGTGTCCCGTGAACAAGCGGTTGATGAACACTTGGTCTTTTCTGTTGGTGAACTTAGTTTCTCATTTTCCGACTGAGGGTTTGACTGAAAGCATTTCTTGTCCACTCTGTTGTCACTTTTCATCCCATCGGGATGTTATATGGAAGTTAATGATAGGGAACCAGTCCGGGTAATGTATTGCAAAAAATTGTTCTTGGTGAGTAGATGCCAGTTTAGCAAGTGAGTCCGAAAGTTCGTTTCCTCTTATTCCTGCGGGCCCGGGGATCCAGCAGAACTCCACTACCTGACCCGTCTCGGTCATCACAAAGAGATCTTGCTGCATTTTACGTAGAGCGGGATGTTCGTAGTGCAGTGTTTTAAGCTGGGTGAGGACACTCAGACTGTCTGAGAATACGACGTATTTGGGGAAGCGATGTGTTTTTGTAATAGAGATGGCTAGTTCGAGTGCGTGGAGCTCCGCAGAGAAAACTGAGGCCTCTTGTGGGAGGGTGGCCAAGAGTGGGATGTCCCCGCACACAGCGGCGGCTCCCACTCCGTCCGCGGTTTCGGAGCTGCCAGTGTATATGTGGCGGTGTTCTGAATATTCTTCCTCAAGTATTCTTAGGAATTCCTGTCGGTACGCGTTAGTTGGAGTACATTTGCAGATCTAGGTTGACCGGTGGTGGGTTGATCATCCATGTTGGTGTGTTAATTTAAAGGATTCGGTAGGAAAATGGAAGATTAATAGCTTTACGATTGATATTTAGCGAGGTCAGCAGGTTGTCAACACGTAGGGGGTGGGCATATTTTCTTTTTAGCCGCAAAAAGGCGCTTATCGGATATGATGGTGATATGGCTGATTGCTGGGTTGTTGATTAGACTTATAGTCTCAAAATAGTATTGTAGTGAAAGTTTGTCTCGCCGGAGCAGAAGTGGAAGTTCGTTAGCGAGCACGTTAAGGGATTCGATTAGGGTGGAGCGAAAAGCGCCGGTTGTGATACGCAAAGCATTGATTGCGATGGTCGAGAGAGGGTCGAGAGTAGTTTTGGCAGCAGAACCGTAGACAACGGCTCCGTAGTCCATGGGATTTCGTATTATTGCTCTGAACAGCGTCATTCCGGTGCCCATGTCGGCACCAAACTTCAGGGATGTTACCGATTGGATAAGTCCCGTCGACCTTTTGCAGCGAGTCGCCAGGGCTGCGATGTGGGGTCACCACGTGAGTTTAGGGTCCCAAATAAGACCCAGGAATTTGATCGTTTTTTTCGTATACTAAAGATGTGTTGTGCAGCGTTAGGGCTGGTTTCAGGTGTAAACCGGGCACCAGGGTAAAGTGCATGCTTTTAGTTTCAGAGGGCGAGAATCGGAATCCGTTTAGGGAAGTCCAGTTCCCGACTAGGTTTAGGCACTTCTGGAGTTCATGTTGAATTGTTATGAGGCTGGGGTGTCTGTAGCTTATTAGTAGGTCGTCCACGTATAGTGATGAGAGCAGTCTTCCGTCTCAAGAGAATGTCGGTTAACTGATCGGTTTTGAGGATAAAAAGAGTGACACTGACGACGCTTCCCTAGAAGACGCCCATTTCTTGTGGATATGACGAAGACGACGTATTGCCAACCTCGACCCTGAAGGTGCGGTTTTGTAGAAATTGGTAGATGAAACGTGGTAGCCGATCTCTCAAATTTTTAAGGTGGAGATCCTTCATGATCGCGTATTTCCACGTAGTGTCGTATGCTTTTTCAACATCGAAAAATATGGAAACCACATGTTCTCTTCGGACGAAGGACTGTCTAAGGTCTGATTCTAGTCGTACGAGGTGGTCCGTTGTGGAATGGCGCTTACGGCCACCGCATTGGATGTTGTTAAGGACTGCATGCATTTCAAGGTAGTCGTCCAGGCGTGAGTTTATCATACTTTCCGTAGTCTTACATAGGACGCTAGTTAGGGCAAAGGGAGGATAGTTATGTGGGTCGGTGTGACATTTTTCCGGGTTTGGGTATCGGGATAATTACGGATTCCCGCCATTGATTGGGAAAGAATGAATTTGAATACAACGTATTGAACACATTCAGTGGGTGCTGGAGAGCGATGTCAGGAAGGTGTTTGATCATGTTGATGTGCACTCGGTCCGGCCCGGGTGAGGTTTCACGAGTGTGGTCGATAGCATATTGTAGTTCATGGAGGGAGAAAGTTTTGTTGTAGGATTCTTCATTTGCGGAAGTGAAGTAGGATCTTTTCCCGTTGGAAAGAAGACGTATAATTTGTTGATAGTGATATTTGGCTGAAGTCGGAGCTAGTTTGTCCGCGATGTCCACGTATGAAGAATAGACAGTGTCTTCGTCCGACAGTAGCTATGTGGATAAGTCGCTCGAGGCGACCTTCTTAGATACACTTGATTTTTCCCCACACTTGGAAAAAAGAGGGGTGTTTCGATTGATTGTGTTAACTAATTGGGTCCAGCTCTCTCGTTTCTTCTCCTCACTAAGTTAGCGAAACACAAGTTTTTCTTTTCCAAGCTACTCGGTTCCTAGGGGAACGTGCGTGGCGAACGGCCCCATATATCCTTCACGCTGGTCCATTGCTTCTTGTACCTCCGGGCATCACCAAGGTTTAGGGAAAAAAGTTGAGGGTAAATATTGGAGAATGCATGCGGCAGCTGCACTTTGGAATTTCTCGTATAGGTGTATGACAAGGTCGCGCTCTGAAATGTCTTCGGGAAGGCCCTCCACATCGTCCCATGCGACATGTGTCGAGTATTCCTCCCAGCTGGCTTTCCGGTAGTTATATCGAAGTTCCTGTGCGTCGGGATTGTTTGGTCGGTTGGCAAGGAGCGATATGATCACTGGGCTGTGATAACTTTCATGTGTTGAAGGCAGGACTCTCCAAACCAAACGAGTTGGGGAGCTAAAATGGGGGAACAGATAGATAAATCGATGGCGGTTTCACTTTCGAGGGTGATTCGGGTGGGTTGTCCGTCGTTGAGAAGGACCAGGTTGTGAGAGTCTATGGTGTTGGCCATTATCACTCCGCTGGGGTCTGTTCTCACGCATCTCCACACTTCGTGGTAGCTGTTGAAGTTTCTAAGGAGGAGTACGGGATGATGCAGTTGGTAAGGCAGATCGGTCATTAGTGCCTCCGTGAGATCGTGGTTTCGTGACGAGTAGATAGATACCACTGTAATTGGTCTTGAGATACATATCTTCACTGCGACAGCTTGGAGTTCTGTTTTTAGAGAGAGTAGGTGATGAGGTATGCTTTGATGGATCATAAGTGCCGCTCCGCCGTGTGCAGTCACATAATTGTGACCTTCGCGACGATGTATGACATATTGAGTGATTGTGAAGGTGGCTGTGTCACGGAGTTTGATCTCCTGGAGGCCTACCACCAGATATTTATGGGTGGAGATTAGCGATAATAATTCATTTTTCTTGCTTCTAAGTCCTTGGTAATTCTACTGAAGTATTGTGTTGTTGTTCATTTCGGATCTGCTTTACGCCCAGATTCTGATGATCTGTAGCGGTCGCGTGGTTTGTAAAAACTTTCGTGGTGTTCTTGTCTATGAGGCGCAGGTGTCCTAGATCGGAAGCGTTCGCATGAGCGTCCGCTTTCTGTAGAACATGATCTCCTAGACTCACTGCGTTCTCGGCTGTGAGTGCTCTTATAGGAGGAGGAGGACGAAAGAGTGCGATCTTTGTGTTTGCTTCTTGAGCGAGCGCGTTTCTGTTCTATGGAGGGTGTTTTAACACTTTGATGGGCTGAGTAGTAGTCGTTGGGATATTTGAGTCGAGTGCGTTGCATGGTAGATCAGTGGTTTTGGGTATCAGTTCTTTGTTGAATATTTTCAACACATCCTCGCGCAGGCGATGGCGTTCTCACTTGTGAGATGTTCTGGTGTTGGGCATGTTAGCTGGGGGTTGAATACCTCACTTTGGTTTTCGATGGGTGCGGTTGCAGTTAAAACGGTCAGAAGTCGTTCAACGGTCTGATCGAGGCGAGCTGTGGTTTGTGGGATGCTGCTAATATTTTTGCTTCGTGGCGAGAGGGTTTTTGATTTTCGGGTTATTGGACCTCTCCTCGAAGTCGACAGAGGCGGCATCAATCGCAGTGCTTTCCTGGGCACTGGTGGATTCATTGCTTGGGACGCCCACCTCTATTACGGGGGCGGTCGCCGGGCTGGTTGTGGTATTGTTTGTACTGGAGAGAGTGTTGGGGTAATGGTAATAGTTTGTGTTAACGGTATGCGAGTGTTGTCTGGTGGGGTAGACTTAGCTGTGGATTTAACTGCTTTGGCATAATTTAAATTACGGCAAATTGGGTTATCGTTGTAAAAAATTTGAATGGCTTGTTTTCGTGTGACTCTGCAGTTTTTTGTATGGTCCATCTGCTTTGGGCAGTCGCTGTTGCCTGCCTCATGGAGGCATGAGCAGTGGTAGAATTTAGGTTGGCGGGCTGTGCATTATTTTCGGTCATGCTCGCCGGCGCACCTCTTCCAGCGTTGGGGTATGTATGGCTGGCAGTATTTGATGACGTGGCCGTATTCCAGGCATTTTTTGCACATTGCAGGCCATGCAACTCGTTGAGTTTTTGTTTTTCCCTGTTCGCCCAGGATTGCTATGAATTCCGTTGTGTCACGTCCTGGGAAAGTGATTTAATATGCGATGATGTGGATGTTTCGTGGTTTGATCCATTCTGCTAGGGAAACGTTGGTGACTACAAAATCCTTTGCTAAACCTGCTGCAAAAGCCCTTAGGCCAGTTTAGGAGGGTAGTTGGAAGTGTATATAATTCGTTTTGTAGCATTGGAGAACAGATGTATTTCGACAGTCACCTTGTGTTTGTCTATTTTGTTAATCCTTTGTATAGCGTTACTTTGCTCGATATTTTCGACGTGGGCCAGATACATCCTTCCCTGTCGGTCTAGGTTTATCGGTCTGCCTCCCAGTTCTTAGGAGAGAGAGTTCATCATGGCGAATGGGTTTATTGAGGGAGCAACTTTGTTTGCACCACTATCTACAAGCGTTATGAGGAAGTGGGTAGGGAATGATGCTGATCTTTTCTCCTGAGTGGGAGGGTCAGCTTAGGGGGAGCGAATCGCGGCCGCAGCCTCTCGTCGCCCGACTTTGTGCTCAGTTTGGTATTGCAGGATCTCTCTCTCAGTCTTGTCCTGGAGGCAGTCTTCGTGTCCCATAGGGTGGCCGTTTACTTAGCAGTAAAAGCAGTGAGGTTATTCGGATGGGCACGACAAGGGATCGCCTCGCTTATCGTGGTCGTCCTGGGAGCAGTGTGAGCATCTTTTTATTCCGTTACAATTTTGGCTCGTGTGTCCGTATTCTTGACATTTGTAGCATCGCATCGGACGTCTTTCGAAGGGTGTAACCTTGGTTTTGGCATCAAAGAAGGGTATATCTATGTAGTTAGGTGGGGTGGGGCAATTGAATTTAAGCAGAAGGACCGTGGTGGCATTTCTTCTTGGTTTGATTTTTGGTGCGATTTTCGCTTCAACTATACATTCCTCGTATTGGACGAGTCCGGTGATGAATTCGTCGACTTCATCACTCGGGAGATTCTCGATATAAATCAGGCCTGAACTCATGGAAAAAGTTGGGTGTGGTATGATTTTGCAAGGTTTTCCGCATATTCTGTTTTTGGAGAGCATAGTGTCATTCTAAAGTTTTGTGTCTACTTTAATGGTAAAGCTATCGTCACCGCTGGCGTTGATGTTGAGAATTGGACGGCCAGTCATCAAGCCCAGTTCTTCTCGTAGTTTATATGGGCAAATATCCGGTCTGTCATTGACATCGAATGTCATTTCCAAGTGTTCCGGTAATTTAGGGCCTTTGTTGAATAGGTTGTGGTCATCAAATCGTGTGTATTGTCTCCTCTTTGTGTTCGGACGTTACGAGTTTTGGCTGGGAGGCGAGCGATGTTATCGGAGAGGTCAGAGGCGGAAGCACACGAACAGGTTACAGGTTCCCTGGCCTGTATCCTCTTCATCAGCTCATCCAGTCGAGTATTCATAGTTGCATTAAGGTTCTCGAGTTTAGTGAAGCGTTTGCCGACTTCACTGGAGGGCGGGAAGGCCCACCAATTAGCATATCTTGCCCAGGATATTCTGCATTCCAGTCATATTCGCGTCCAGCTTCGAGACGCATTCATTGGTATCGTCGATTACGCTCTGAGTCAAGTCTCCTGTCGATGAGGAACTTCTGAGGGGTTCGTCTTTCTTACAGACTGGTTTGAGTGCAACGCTCTGGAGGGGCCGTCAGCCCCTCTCCGATAGGGCATGGTCTTGCCCATTGTTTGGTTCCTGGCTTCTACCCGGGGTTCGGGGTAATGAAGGTGGGGGCTTCTTTACATGCATTTCTACTGTATATACGAATATATACACTAACTTAATCCTTAAACTTACTCTTAAAATTATTCTTAATTCATTTTTTTCAATATCTTTTTTTATATTAACTTTTTGCCTAACAATTTTTTGTGGCTTTTTTGAATTTCAGTTGGTTTTGATTCTAAATTCACAAACCCCGATGTCAGTGGGGGGCTCACCTCTTTGTGCACCAGAGGGGGGGATTTAACAACAAACTGAAAGGGGGACGGTGAAGGGATCTTTCAACTGAAAACGTATTTACACTGAGGGACAAATGAATTTTGGTGGATAACAAGGGAAAGCGGGTGAGCCTGGGATACCCCCAGGGGGTATCCCTCTGACTTGCCTTATTGCTCTTGCTCTTAAGAGATGATAGTCAATCTCTCCAATTTAGTTGAAAACTTTAACCTTTACGAGACTATATTCGGTCTCGGAGCGATATTCGGCTTAGAGCAGTGACTGGCTCTTATTTTGATACGGCAAAAAAAAGTTTCTATACCCTGGAAACTTGTCAAACTTTGGAGCTTAGACGCGAAGAACAGTATGCGATGTTAATTTCAAACTCAGTTAGTTGTCCGTCATTGGTTACGATACTGACTCTACGCAAAGCTACAATTGGTACAATATGATAGGATGCAGATATGATGTGGGGTGGGGTGGGGTAGACCAGCGATTGTTATTGAACCCCGCAGCCTCGACGCTCACATAGAACCCAGAACAAATGGAGAGATTCCTTCTTGAAGCCTTCGAGAAAAAAGGCTAAGAAATGTACGCGAATGAGTGTATGGCGACTCATGACAATTACTAGCAACCCCAACCCCCTCCCCCCCCCAGCTCTTCCCTACACCTCTTCTTGTGTGGAAATGGGGGAGAGTCAAGATACCGTCGCGATGGTTTGGTCGCGTTGCCGGGTCTGTGACCTCAAATTTGTTCCAAATTTTGTCGTATGCTGCGCTCTGATTGTCTCAGGGGTCACTGGTAGCCAGTATGTCGTGACGCCGATGTATATTTATTTGGATACTTGGAAAAAAAATTGCTTTAAAAAATCCGGTCGCAGTGTAGCTGCCACCTGACCCACAGCTGCAGGGACATTCTCCACTCATGCTGTGGTATCAGCATTTGCATATTGCTGCCACATTCGAAAGGCAGATCCTGTCTCGGCGATGCGTTGGAGTAGAGAGTTGTCTCCACAGTGAGGGTATCCATTCATTAGAGGTTTGTCGGTAATACAGCCGTGATAATACAGGTGTGATGTGATGGCGGACAGCCAGTCGAGGTGTGGCGTGACGCAACATGGCGGTGGTGCTGGTTGGAACCAGCAGTCTAGCACGTGCCATCAAAGCGTGAGCATTTACAAAAAGTGTGCTATTAACAAACATTCTTCAAGATAAGTTGAAAATAGGAATATCAGATTTAAAACACATACAAATCATGAAGCTTTTTGTATGTGTTTGGCACTGTAATTGATTTATCGGGAAAACTGCAACAAACCGCACACATTTGCAGTTTTCTTGATCAAACATTCTTCAAGATAAGTTGAAAATAGGAATATCAGATTTAAAACACATACAAATCATGAAGCTTTTTGTATGTGTTTGGCACTGTAATTGATTTATCGGGAAAACTGCAACAAACCGCACACATTTGCAGTTTTCTTGATCAAACATTCTTCAAGATAAGTTGAAAATAGGAATATCAGATTTAAAACACATACAAATCATGAAGCTTTTTGTATGTGTTTGGCACTGTAATTGATTTATCGGGAAAACTGCAACAAACCGCACACATTTGCAGTTTTCTTGATCAGAAATATAAAGGACTGAAAGAGTGAGTGAGTGTGTTGCAACAAGGTTTGTTAGAACACAGAGATATCAATCATGAAATTATATATAATTGCCAAATTTTTTTTAACAACAAATCAATGAGTTCATGAATGAAATTTCGAGTAAAAACATATCAGAAAATGCAAGGAATGTAATAACTTTAATGTTGAATCTTTCTTGTAATTATATTGTCATCTAATAAGCAAACAAATCCATTAGCTAACCAAGTCCAGCATGTCAGCAGCACCAAGAGCTGATAGCTACCAACTGACCTTAGGATAGCTAACAAGTATTTAAAGAAAGCATAGCCTACCTGCAGAGGCTGTGGCCAGCAGAAGAACGTCCCTCTGTATCGTATCAACATCCCATACACCATCCCTGGAGAGTCAGGATTTCTTTGTTAAAAATATTACATTTAGTGAAAAGCTGAGAAAATGAGTTGCATAAGTAGATTTCATTCTTCACCAGAATAACAATAAAAGGATAATGTATTCCTGAACCTGAAATTTTAAAACCACAATTAACAAACATTGTTATTTTTTAATGACATTAAACAGATGTTTTGAAGAATCTATTTGAGCAGCTATGGGTAGCAACCTAAGAAACTTGCTACTGTGCAATTGGCAGCATGTATTCAGTATTTTTTCTTGTTAGCAAATAAAAAGAAATGACATAAAAAACATATAGCTACCTAGCTAGTGCAAAAAACCTATGCTGGCCACTTGAACTAAATA
>SDVV010012052.1:0-15611 GCA_016164225.1 Gammarus roeselii
CCAACACTGTCCAAAACGGGCTTGTTCTAGTAGCAAGAGCCAACACTGTCCTAAACGGGCATGATCTAGTAGCAAGAGCCAACACTGTCCTAAACGGGTATGATCTAGTAGCAAGAGCCAACACTGTCCTAAACGGGCATGATCTAGTAGCAAGAGCCAACACTGTCCTAAACGGGCATGATCTAGTAGCAAGAGCCGACACCGTCCTAAAAGGGCATGATCTAGTAGCAAGAGCCAACACTGTCCTAAACGGGCATGATCTAGTAGCAAGAGCCAACACTGTCCTAAACATGCATGATCTAGTAGCAAGAGCCAACACTGTCCTAAACGGGCATGTTCTAGTAGCAAATGCCAACACTGTCCTAAACGGGCATGATCTAGTAGCAAGAGCCAACACTGTCCTAAACGGGCATGTTCTAGTAGCAAGAGCCAACTCTGTCCTAAACGGGCATGATCTAGTAGCAAGAGCCAACACTGTCCAAAACGGGCTTGTTCTATTATCAAGAGCCAACACTGTCCTAAACGGGCATGATCTAGTAGCAAGAGCCAACACTGTCCTTAAACGGGCATGATCTAGTAGCAAGAGCCAACACTGTCCTAAACGGGCATGATCTAGTTGCAAGAGCCAACACTGTCCTAAACGGGCATGATCTAGTAATAAGAGCCAACACTGTCCTAAACGGGCATGATCTAGTAGAAAGAGCTAACACTGTCCTGAACGGACATGATCTACTAGCAAGAGCCAACACTGTCCTAAACGGGCATGTTCTAGTAGAAAGAGCCAACACTGTCCTAAACGGGCATGATCTAGTAGCAAGAGCCAACAATGTTCTAAACGGGCATGTTCTAGTAGCAAGAGCCAACACTGTCCTAAACCGGGCATGCTCTAGTAGCAAGAGCCAACACTGTCCTAAACGGGCATGTTCTAGTAGAAAGAGCCAACACTGTCCTAAATGGGCATGATCTAGTAGCAAGAGCCAACACTGTCCTGAACGGGCATGTTCTAGTAGCAAGAGTCAACACTGTCCTAAACGGGCATGTTCTAGTAGCAAGAGCCAACACTCTCCTTAACGGGACACGCTCTAGTAGCAAGAGTAAAAGTAGTAGTTGCTTTCGTTTTCCACCGGAGTCCCAACGCGAAGTGAATGCAGACTCCCCCGTAGGGCAATTGAAGAGTGGCAAAGTAGGTGCAACGTAGATTAAGACTAGGTTCAGCGCAGATTCCGAGTAGGTTTAACGTAGATTTCGAGTAGGTTTAACATAGATACAGAGTAGACTTCGTGCACGAAGCTGTGCAGAACCAACGGATCATCGTGCCCTACGGGGGAGCACTCAGTGACTACACGCTGGAGCTCCGGGGCAAAACAGAACTACTGCTAGATAAGAATAGATTAGATTAGAGCAAGGAAAACAAACGAAAACATGTGCTCATGTCGAGTGTTTCCTTTGAAAAAAGTTAAAGAAGAGTGGGGGATAGTCAACGAAACTTTGGAAATTCATGCACACATACAGAAAAAGGAAGGTTGTAGGGAGCGAAAAGAGAAGGACCACCACTACAGTCACCACTACCTACCACAACCACCCCACTACTACCCGGGGCATTTTAGCCCCGGAGAAGAAAAGGTCGAGTGTCAGGATGACAATTCAGGATCGGGGCGAACAAGATGGGAAGAGAAGTATTTAGGTTCCAGTCGGTCGCATCTCAGACGGTCGAGCAGAGACGGACACGCCCATACGCTCAGCTGACTCTCACTTTTCCTCGAGCACATGCCTGTTGGCTTGCCCCAGAGGTTGGGTTAGACGGACTCCAACTAGGTATCGAGTCTACTTCCAAAGGAGCATATGGGAATTAAATTTCGACAAGTATGTGCCCATTTAGGAGAGCAGCACACCCAGTTGCCCAGGTAGTGGTCCTCCCCCATGTGCACAGAAGATTAAATCTTCTGCACGCAAGCGGTTCCTTGAAGGCTGTCGCACTTCAAGGTGAGACGCCGAAGTGACATCTCCTAGGGTTAGACCTGCCCTTAGCTGATCTAGAGTCTAGGTCGGAATTTTCAAAAATGTCGTGAAAATTTGATAAGTGCAAATGTAGGAGAGCTCCGCGCCCAGTTTTCTGAGAGTAGTTCTCCTTAGTGTTCAGTAGAGTAAGTCTCTGAACACGTGTGATTGGTCCTACAAGAGCATTTCATGTGAGATGTCAGAAGGAGATCTCCTAAAAAAAATTGCTCAAGGCAACTCCTGAGTTTAGTCAAAATGACATATTTTTTAAATATATTGAATAGTTATCGCATAATATTCCATATTTCAGGTGAGATGCCAGCGGGACATCTAACAAATATTATTTCACCAGGTAACCGGTGCGTGCTGCATGGCGAAGGCAGCAAGAGTTGTATGAAATTTTGAAAAATGGTTATTATTGCAGGTTCTTTGAAGGCCGACACACTTCAAGGTGTCTGTCTAATTGTATGTTTTAAATGGCATGCTCAAGGTTCCAATAATTAATGCCTCCTCTGAAACTTTGGGTCTTCTATTTGGGTCGCCTCCTTAGCATCTAAAAAGAATTAAACCATCGATCAGGAAAAGCGTCTAACCAAATACTGTGTTATAGTAATTGCATCCTCTTTGCCATGTCTCTTGCTATGTTTACCTCTACGATGTAAATCATTGATTGGTATTACCTCTTATTATATTGAGAACCCTCGGGTATAGCTCCAATTTATTGGCCTGTAATTTCTTTCACCACAAATTTTCTATCGTATAATCCCTAGATTTGGTTTTGGAAACCTAAGCTATGGGGGCTACTCGGGCTCGGTGAACCAACAGGCAGATGTTTTCCGCTTGTTGGCTGTTCCCCGGAGACGCTGTACCAGGTGGCAGTGATACGGAGCGAAGCAGACTCTTTAGAGGCTAGGCAGACTCCCATTCTATTTACCTGAACAGTTTTATAAATATGTAGGCTCAGTATGATGCATGGCAGTGACAAATGCCCCTGGTCTTCACACTTAGTTCTCAAATCACTGTTGCTGCTCAACGATCGATGTTCCGGAGAATTGTAAATGAATTACTTTAAACAGCATCTATGATCATATATTTTAAATATTTAGAGGAATTCATTGTGGTGTCGTCCAATTATGGCGTTTAGGAAAAGCTACAAAATCTGAAAATTTTCTGTTTTGTATCGTATTGCTCCTAATACAGCTATCAAATACCAGCTATACGACAACAGCTATACGACAACAGCTATATGACAGCAGCTAAATGACAACAGCTATACGACAACAGCAAGACGACAACAGCAAGACGACAACAGCTACGCGACAACAGCTACGCGACAACAGCAATACGACAACAGCGATACGACAACAGCGATACGACCACAGCGATACGACAACAACTAAACAACAGCTATACGACAATAAAACGGAATCCTCATCTGGATCACATTGAAGTGTGTCGTAAAAATAACATATGAATTTGATTGGAGTTTGGCATCCTACAATTATTGCGCTATTTCGTGCGAAAGGATAATAGCAATCGACTTAACTATGTGAAATTATGTTCAATTTTTTCCAAAACTGAACTAGGTAAATTAAAAATTTGATTTCTATTTAATAAGGAAACTATTCGCTAGATCATGGACGCTTCTACCAAGAAAAGTGTAACCAAAACCCCATTGTTGATCAAAAAAAATATTCGCTTATAGATTTTTTTTAACTTGAGAGTAGAGATTTTTAATTTAAACTGACATCACAACCACGGAAGCAATTTAGCATAGTAAAAAACACTGCTCCTTTCTATTCTTTTAATAGAACGATAACATTCTGTTCTGTCGAAGTAAAGCAAGGCTGGAGCAATACTCTGCAATATAGTACTGGGGCGCAATCGCTCCTCTGAGACCCCTGGAATTGTGCTCACAGATTTAGCCTTGATAAAAAAGAAAGCCTGGAAATGAGCCAACACAATATACGCTGGGCAGAGCACGTGTGGCGCATGTACGTATTTCCCTGTTGATGTGCGGCAAAAACCCATAACAAATCTACCATTGGTGAGCACCATGTGGTTGATATTCTTATTATTCATTAGCAAATAATATTATAATGTGAATATAACTCCTTGTGCATCGCATCTTATAGCGTTAACACACATCCGGGTGTTTTGACTCCTTTTCCGTTTGACTGCAGTGATTTGATCTTATTTATTATTATCACATGTTACGCAGGACGCAGCTGTCCGAAATGCATTGCCTTAGTGCACCGGTGTTCAAGTCCAGTTCTTGTTCATGAACAAATACTAGCCTTAAGTTCTTTCAGAGCATTACATGCTTAGAGTATTACAAAGATATATTTTGCTAATACTTTATATGCTTGCCACCCTTGTGAAGTTGGTAAGTGTTAGTACGGTTCTAAGTCTCCAGCCAGGAGCCTCGTTCATTTATTCGCGTTTTCTGTTGTGACTTTTGGCTGAGCGGGAACGTTGTATTTTTATTTCTGTTAGCAACATAACGCGGTTTAACAATAAACATACTTTATTTATTATTATTATTAAAGTACCAGAGATAATTGCTGCGTTGAGGACAGTGTTGGCTCCTGCTACTAGAGCATGCCTTGTAAGGACAGTGTTGGCACTTGCTACAAGAGCATGCCCGTTTAGGACAGTGTTGGCTCTTGCTACTACAGCATGCCTTGTAAGGACAGTGTTGGCTCTTGCTACTACAGCATGCCTTGTAAGGACAGTGTTGGCTCTTGCTACTACAGCATGCCTTGTAAGGACAACACTGGCTCTTGCTACTACAGCATGCCTTGTAAGGACAGTGATGGCTCTTGCTACTAGAGCATGCATTGTAAGGACAGTGTTGTCCCTTGCTACTAGAGCATGCCCGTCTAGAACAGTGTTGGCTTTTGCTACCAGAGCATGCCCCGTTTAGAACAGTGTTGGCTCTTGCTACTAGAGCATGCCTTGTAAGGACAGTGTAGGTTCATGCTAAAAGAGCATGCCTGTTTAGGATAGTGTTGGCTCATGCTTCTAGAGCATGCCCTGTTTAGGACAGTGTTGACTATTGCTACTAGAGCATGCCCTGTTTAGGACAGTGTTGGCTCTTACTGATAGTGCACACGATGTAAATGACAGTGTTGGCTCTTGCTACTAGTTGATGTCGATGGATGATTATTCATTTTAAAGATCATCAACACTTTATTTTAGTATTTCTCATTGCGTGGGCCTTTTTATTCATCTGTACCCTTTTTTCATGGTGATCTATTTTGTATTAGGTATATAATTATGTATCGTTAGACGCTCGCAGGGGCCCTGCAGATTGGCGAGCGACGACTCCGCGTTGGGCTCCGGTGGAGCGTGGAAGAGGCCACTGCGCCTACTACGTTAAACCTACTCGAAATCTATGCTAAACCTACTCTGTATCTACGTTAAGCCTACTCGGTATCTACGTTAAACCTACTCGGTATCTACGTTAAACCTAATTTGTATCTACGGTAAACCAACTCTGTATCTACGTTAAACCTACTCAGTATTTACGTTGAACCTACTTGCTATCTATGTTAAACTTCTCTGTATCCGAGTTAAACCTACTCTGAATCTACGTTAAACCTGCTCGGTGCCTGCGTTAAGCCTGGGTTAAAGTTCACAATTAATATGCAGGGAGGATAGCGAGTTCAGGAACAGAGATGATTCAAACCTCGTTAGTTTTACACGACTTCGTATAGTCTGGTGTGTTTTCCAAAAGCGATCAGTTTTTATTTCCGTTGTACTGTTTCTGTGAGCAGGCGTTGTAGGTTGCACGGGGGGCTCAAGAAGGCTCGTCGGGCTGCTGCGAGTGCATCACAATCCGTAAGTAAGTGTTTCACACTGATTGCCGCTTGGTGGCAACAGGGGTAGGGTGGTGCATCCGGTCCCATGTCTACGTCCATTAGGTGATTGTGGGATATCCACATGTGTCCCGTGCATAGACGGTTTATGAACACTTGGTCTCTCCTATTAGAAAACCTGGCGTCCCACTCTCCCACGGAAGGTTTAACTGCAAGCATTTTTTGTCCACTCTGTTGCCAAGAGTCGTTCCATCGTGATGTTATACGTGAGTTGATGACTGGGAACCAGTCTCGGAAATGTATGGAGATGAATTGTTCTTGCTGGGTAGACACCCGTTTAGCGAGGAAATCTGCGCGCTCGTTTCCTCTTATTCCCACGTGTCCAGGGATCCAGCAGAACTCGACCGCATGACCCGTCTCGGACATCGTGAATAGGTCGTGTTGCATTTATCTAAGGGCAGGGTGATCAAATTGCAGAGCTTTCAGCTGGGTGAGAACACTCGGACTGTCTGAAAATATAACATATTTGGGGAGGCGGTCACTTTTTGTAATGGAGATGACCAATTCGAGTGCGTGCAGCTCTGCAGAAAATACAACGGCCTCCAGGGGTAGGGTAGCCAAACGTGAGGTCTCTTCGCCAGCGGCGGCAGCTCCCACTCCGTCCGATGTTATGGAGCCGTCAGTGTATATATGGCGGTGCTCAGAGTACTGTTCATCAAGTAGTCGCGAGAATTCTCGGCGGTACGTGTTGGTTGGGGTTGTTGCTTTAGGGTACGCTTGCAAATCTAGGTTGACCAGTGGTGGGCTGATCATCCACGTTGTTGTGTTGATTTGAAGAATTCGGTAGGAGAATGAAGGCTTGATTGCCTAGCGAGGTCAGTAAGTTATCCACGCGTAGAGAAAAGGGTGGGCATATGTTCTTTTTAGCCGCAAAGAGGAGTTTATCAAGGATGTTGGTGACATCACTGAGTGCTGGGCTATTGATGTAGCTCCTTGTCTTAAAATAGTACTGTAGTGAGAGTTCGTCTCTCCGGAGCGGAAGAGGAAGCTCGTTAGCAAGCACGTTCAGGGATTCGATGGGTGTGGAACGGAACGCACCGGTTGTGATACGCAGGGCGTTATTTACGATGATTGAAAGAGGTTCAAGGGTGGTTTTGGCTGTTGAACCGTAAACAATTGCTCCATAGTCAATGCGCGAGCGTATTATTGTTCTGAATAACGTCATGCCGGTGTCCATATCGGCTCTGAATTTCAAGAATGTTACAGAGAGGATAAGTCCAGTTACCTTTTTGCAGCGAGTCTCCAGGGCTGTAATATGAGGACGATATGTGAGTTTAGGGTCCCACACAAGACCAAGGAATTTCATTGATTTCTCGTATACTAGCGGAGTGTAGTTTAGAGTTAGGGCTGGTTTTAGGTGTAAGCCGTGCACGAGAGTATAGTGCATGCTTTTCGTTTCGGAGGGCGAGAATCTGAATCCGTTAAAGGGGGGCCCACTTCCTGACTAGGTTTAGACATTTCTGGAGTTCGTGTTGAATTGTTAAGAGGCTAGGGTGCCTGGAGCTTATTTGTAAGTCGTCCACGTACAGTGATGAAAACAATCTTCCGTCGTGCGGGAGAAAGTCTGCTATCTGGTCAATTTTGAGTACAAAAAGAGTGATACTGGGGACGCTTCATTGGGGGCCGCCCATTTCTTGCGGATAGGATTTTGACAGACTGTCGCAGACCTTGACTCTGAAAGTGCGATTTTGCAAGAATTGGTGGATGCAACGTGGTAAGTGGCCTAATAGCCTTTTGCGGTGGAGGTCCTTCATGATGCCATATTCTCAGGTAGTATCGTATGCTTTTCCACGTCGAAAAATAGGGAAACCAGAAACCTCGTGTTCCCTCGGACAAATGCCTGTCTAATGTCAGATTCCAGTCCTACAAGGTGGTCCTTCGTAAAATGGCGCTTGCGGCCCCCACACTGGATGCTGTTCAGGCCTATATACATATCAAGGTAGTCTACATAGCGCGTGTTCATCATTCTTTCCATGGTCTTGCATAAGAAGCATATGAGCAATGGGGAGGTAGTTATGTGGGTCACCGTGGAATTTCCCGGGTTTGGGTTTAGGGATAATTACAGATTCCGGCCATTGATCGGGGAAAAAATGAGTTCTAAAACAGAGTGTAGAACACTTTTAATAGTGCTCACGGGCACCATCTGGGAGGTTCTTGATCATGCGGATGTGACCCTGGCTGGCCTAGGCTTAGGTTCACGTGTATGGTCTATGACACACTGTTGTTCGTGGGGGGAGAAAGGTTTGTTGTAGGCCTCTTCGTTTCTAGAAGTAACGTCAAGATGTTTGAAAAGCATCCGCTTAGTTTGTTGATTGCTATATCTGGCTAAAAGTCTGAGCTAGTTTATTTGCGATTTCCGCGTGGGAAGGATAAGTTCTGCCTCCGTCTGAAAGGATTTTAATAGGTCGCTTGGGTTTTCCTGGATACGTGGGATTTTTACCAACACTAGGGAGAGGGGGGTGTTTCGATTAATAGTGTTGACTAACTGAGCCCAGCTTTCACGTTTCTTCTCCACTCGAAGTTTTCGGTATACAGTAGATGCCCTTTTCTACGCTACTCTGTTCTTGTGGACCGTACACGTAGGTAGGAATTGTATAGCCTTTCACGCTCATCTCTTGCTTCTGGCACCACTCGGCACCACCATGGTTTCGGAAAGAAGGTTGAAGGGGCATACTGGGGAATGTTTGCCTCGGCTGCAGGTTGAAACTTTTCGCATAGATGGGTGACGAGGTTGTGTTCCGAAATGTTTTCGGGGATGCCATCCATATAGCTCCACGCGATGTGTGCTGCGTATTCCACCCAGCTGGTTTTCATGTAGTTGTTTGAAGTTATAGTGGGGCAGGGTTTCTTGGTTGTTTGGTGAGAAGCGGAATGATGACTGGGTTATGGTCCATGTCGTGTGTTGAAGGCAACTCCCCAATCGAGTTGGGTGCCTGAGTGGGGGAGCATTTGGATAAATCAATGACAGTTTCACTCTCGGGGATGATTCGAGTAGGTGGTCCGTCGTTGAGAAGCACCAGGTTGCGAGTATTTATGGTGTTAGCCATTATCACTCCCCTGAGGTCTGTTCTCATGCATCGCCATGTTTCATGGTGGCTGTTGAAGTCTCCAAGGAGGAGTATTAGCGATGGCAATTGGCTGAGCAATTCAGTCATTAGAGCTTCTGAGAGGTCATGGCTCCTTGATAAGTAGATGGATACCACTGTCATTGGCCTTGAGACGCATATCTTTATGGCGATAGCTTGGAGTTCTGTCCTCAGGGGAAGGTGGAGGTGAGGTACACTTAGGTGGATCATAAGTGCCACTTCGCCGTGAGCTGTCACGTTGGTGTGGCCTTCGTGGCGGTGCATGATATATTGGGGGATTCTGAAGATTGCGGTCTCTCGGAGTTTGATCTTTTGGAGGCCTATCACCAAAGGTTTATGGGTGGCGATTTAGGATAATAATTCGACTTTTTTTTTAGAGTCCCTGGTAGTTCCACTGAAGTATTTTGGTGTTCATTTTGAAGGCTGTTCACACTCTGACCTTCATGATCTAGAGCGGTCACGTGTTTGCTGGAGCTTTTGTGATGTTCGCGTTTTTAAGTTTGCCCAGGGGTTCCGGGTCGGGAGGGTTCACGGGAGTGTCCGCCTTCGGTGGAAGGCTGTCTGCGTGATAGCTGCGGTCGCGGCTGTGAGTGCTCGTGTGGGAGGACGAGGGTTTGTGCTCTTTGTGTTTGCTTCGTAAGCGAGTGCGATCTTCTTCTGTGGTAGTCTTTTGATTTGCGTGGGTGGTTGTGTGTAGTGCGAGCTATTTGGGTGAGGTAAGATGACTGGTTGTTCAGAGGTCTCGTGTATGAGTTTTTCGAGATAAACGTCGTCGTCGAGGCCGTGATCGTTCTCTCTGGTGGCGTGTTTGTCAGGCGGGTTTGTTAATAGGGGGTCGTATCTCTCGCAGTGGTTTTCCACGAATGGAGCCGCATTTGAGACAGGCGGAAGAAGTTCTGGATTCTTGTCCTGGCGGGCCTTTATTTGAGAGCTGTTACAGATATTTTTACTCAGTGGTGCCTGAACATTGGAGGCTTCTTCATCGCTTTGCCTTTTCATTTGTATAGAAGTGAGCCTTGCTGCGTGGTCAACTGCCGGGGATGCATCTATCTCGGCGTCCTCCTGTGCACCGCATAAATCATTTCTAAGGACTGTGCATCTCTGGTGCAGGGGCGCTCGCTGGGCTGACTGCTTTGGCATAATTGAGGCGGTTTGGGTTATCATGTTTCCAGATTTGGATGGCCTGTTTCCATGTCATTGTTATTTCTTTTTGGTCCATGTATACTGGCAGTCGCGGTCGCCTGCCTCATGGTAGCATGAGCAGTAGTAGCATTTAGGGTGGCGGGCTGTGCAGTCTTCTGTCAAGCTCGCCGGCGCACTTCCTACAACGTTGGGGTGTATGCGGTTGGCAGTATGCGATGCCAACCGCATACACCCCCGTATGTTGCAACTGGGTAAGTTTTGGTTCTTCCTTGCTCACCCGGGATTACTATGAATTCCGGTGCGTCGTATCCTGGGAAGGTAATTTGGTACGCGGTAGAACTTGCGTGACGTGATTTTATCCATATTGCTTGATGGACTTTGGTAACTCCGTAATCCTCCGCCAGACCTTCAGCGAAAGCACTGTGGTCGGTTGTAGGTGTGAAACGGGAGGTGTATATAATTCATTTGGTATCGTTGAAGGACTGACGTGTTTAAACTGTAACTTTGAGTTTGTTTATGTGGGTAATCGTTTGTGCAGCGTTACTTTGTTCACCTTCTACGACGTAGGCCAGATATTTCTTTCCCTGTCGTTGAATTTCTTTCGGTTTTCCTCCAAGTTGTTCGGTGAGTGATCTCATCATTATAAATGGATTAGTTGAAAGGCAACATTGCTTGCACTACTTTTTTTTTAACGTTAGGAGAAAGTGGCTGGGGAGTGGTGCCGGTCTTTTCTCCTGGGTAGGAGGGTCATTCTGGGAAGAGCGCATCGAGACAACAGCCCTTCGTCGCCCGACCCCGTGATCTATCTGGTATTGAAGGATTGCTCTCTCCGTCTCATCTTCAAGGCAATCTATGTCCGGTAGGGTGTCCGTTTACTTTGCAGTAAAAACAGGCGGTTCTTCGGACTGGCACGACTGGGGATCTTCCCGTTTGTCATGGTCGTCTTGGGAGCAGTATGAGCATCTTTGGTTACCATTACAAGTTCCGCTCGTGTGTCCGTATTTCTGGCATTTATAACATCGCATCGGACGTCTCTCAAATGGTGTTGAATTGGTTTTGGTGGCGCAGAAGGGAATGTCAAGGTATTTAGGTGGAGTAGGGCAGTTGAATTTTAGTATTAGGGTTGTGGTTGCCTCTCTTTTCTGGTGTGATCTTTGGTCCGATTTTTGCTTCGACACCGCAGTCTTCGTATTGAACGAAGTCATTGATATACTCCTCGATTTCCTCCTTCGGGATATCTTCAACGTAGATCAAACCTGAGCTTGTAGAGAAAGTCGGGTGTGGTGCTATTTTGCATGGCTTTTCACAGAGTCTAGTTTTGGAGAGAATTGTGTCACTTTGAAGTTTTGTGTCTACTCTGATGGCAAAGCTTTCGTCGCCGCTGGTGGCGAAGCTCAGGACTGGGCGGTCAGTGAAAGAGCCTAGCTTTTTTCGCAGAGTGTATAGACAAATCTCCGGTCTTTCTTTGGCGTCGAACGTGATCTTCAGGTGTTCGGAAAAGGTATGACTACTGTTGACCAAGTTGTGTTCGTCAATTGGAGTGTATTGCTTCTTCCTTGCAGCCCTCGGAGCTAGGTTTGGATTTTTGTGGAGTGGAGGGTCGTCGAAGTTGTCGTTGGACGTAGAGGTACTTGCGTAAGTTGCGGGTTCTTTAGTTTGTTGGTTCTTTACGAGTTCGTGGATATGGAGAAAAATGGCACAGACATGACCCTCGAGCCTCGTTGACGGGTGTCAATTGCGTTAGGTTCTGCGGCGAAAACTTCTGCTTCCTGCTCAGAGAGGCCGGTCGTTTGGCCGAGTAGATTCCAGATTGCCTGGACGTTCCTGGTTAACTCGTCGATGCGGTCGTCTCTTCGGTAATCTTTGGCTGAGGTCGCGCTGGTCATCTTGGAGAGGCTGACGTTCATAACCGTTGATCTTGGTCTTCGTCACTCTGGAGGGGGTGCTGGTTCCTCCCGGGTGGGGCTTCCTCTTTCCCCTCATTGGATCCCTGGTTCACGCCAGGGGCCATGGGGCTCACTCTTAAAGGCCTCTTGACCGGCTTTACCGCTTCTGACTTTAACGTTAATTGAACACTTTGCAAGCAAAACAAACGTGCGGTTTAAGGTCCCAGCACAAACTAGGGACCAGCTTGTGGTATCTAAGGGGTTCTCGGTAAGTATACGGCACGGGAACAAGCGATTTCCGACAACATGGGCACGGAGGCGCGTCCGGTCAAGGTCATGTAGAGTAGATGACCTTGGTCCGGTCCTATGTCTGCGTCCATTAGCTTGTTGTGGGTTATCCATGTGTGTCCCGCACACAAGTGGTTGATGAACACGTGCTTTTTTGTTATAGAACTTTGTTTCCCCATTCTCCAACCAAAGGTTTAAATGGATGCATTTTTTGCCTACTTTACTGACACATTTCTTTCCATCGGGATGTTATATGCGAGTTGATGATAGGAAACCAATCTCGGTAGTGTATGATGATGAAGTGTCCTTGATTGGTAGGAGCCAGTTTAGCAAGCGAATCTTGCAGCTCTTTTCCCCTTATTCCCATGTCCGGCAAAATTCGACCGTTTGACCCGTCTCGGATATTGTAAAGAGATCGTGCTGCATTTTACGTAGACCAGGGTGTTCATAGTGCACAGTTTGAGCAAAATGAGGGCACTCAGACTGTCTGAGAATACGACGTATTTGGGACTGTTTTTACCGATACAGACACCAGGCCGAATTTCCCAGAAACGGAAGGTGGCCGACGGCAAGGCTCATCTCGCACGTCTCTCTTGCACTCACACTCACACAACTCAGCCCTTTAGCGCTAAAGAGTCCGGCCGGGAGACCCCGCAACACACCCTTCGGTTCATGAGTGCGGTCCGAGATCAGTGTCGGCAGCAGGACCCGACAGTATGACTGGTTTACCCCTACCGCGTCATGATGACCGCCCCCGCCCCCTCCCACCCACAAGCATTCCGTCTTTCAACGAGATGCAGGGCGGGAAAGCTCATCAGGGCAGCGTCAAAAACCATCCATTCACAATCATTCTCCACTCACGCCTATTCATTGCACACTCTCTCGCTACCTCAACACCCAAGTCACTGTTCCTGACGCCTGCTTCGCACCATCCATCCGCCCAAACTTCGGTCTCCCTCTAGGCATACGTCCACTCGCCTCTGCCTTCAACACTTTTTACCATCCCCGTTCTAGCTCGCACCACGTCGTTATTTATCTAGTCTCTCAGCGTCAAACCAGCCATGCTCCTCAAACATTCCACCTCGAAGACATTCAACCTTCTTTTCTCTTCTACTCCCAGACATGTAGAGAACACTTAGAACAACTACACCCTCATACAGCCCTCTCTTTGCCTCCATCCCCAACGTCCTACGTCCTAGGCTAAATCGAGTGCGTACAGCTCAGCTGAGAAATTTGAGGTTTCTTGTGGGTGGGTAGCCGATCGCAAGGCTTCCCCGTACACAGCGGCAGCTCCCACTCCGTCCGCAATTTTGGTGAGTCGGTATATGGCCGTAGGCTGGGTAATGTTCCTCCAATGGTCTCGAAAATTCTCGGCGGTACGTATTGGTTAGGGTAGTTGCTTTAGTGTGTAATTGCAAATCTAGGTTAACTATTGGTGAGTTGATCATCCAATTTAGTGTGTTGATTTGAAGTTGTCCACGCATTAGGGAGAATGGTGGGCATATATTCTTCTTAGCCGCATTTGTGATGCAACAACTGAGAACGTCCGTGAGAGCGGAGCACCAGATCTCTGCGGAGTCATAAAAATTATTATACAATAGTTGCGCTCTTGAAAATAGTTCATCTCGCAGGAAAACATTGAATGTAATATATTTCTTAGATTGGGCAGGTGTTTCTAAGCCCGCCTTTTCACTTTAAACATCGAATAGTGAACAAGAAATTTCAAGTTCTACTTTTGAGTTTCACATTCGTGGTAGAAAAAATACACTCGTGGATGTATTTATTCTGAAGAGCGAGTCCGAGGATGAGATCAGAGGGGTCCCTCGAACCCATCAACAAAACAAGTGCAAGTTCGTCAATTCGCATTTGATTTGAACCAACTTTTATGCAATGGAGAGTTTTTATCAAGCTCTAACGATTTAAATGCATAGTAAATGAACCAAAACATGAGAATTGATCCAAAAGGATATTATATTTCTATTTACAAAGACATAGTAACCAGAATCATCGACAGTTGGGAGAGAAAAAATTGTGAACATTTCGCTTAGAGTGATTTGATCGTGTATGTAATCAATCGGATTGTTCAAATACATACGGAACTCAAAATGAAATGTCAGGAGCTTCTAACATCCTTGCGGGTTAAGAGAAATAGATCCTCCGTTCAGAGACACATAAACTTGACATTGACACATTCTTGAGTTTCCAGACAAATGCTCGGGTTCTATTACATCTCTAAGGCCTATGAAACATCTACGAATGCCTGAGGATTGCACGCGAACTTGGGAGAAATGCTAAGGTCAGGTAGACATTCAAGGGTCAGATTAAAAAAAGAACGATCAGTGACAAATCCATAGGTCAGAAAAGTACACGGGACGCAGACACGAACGCAACTTTTACAAAGATACACGGAGGGCTTATAGAATTATTTAAGGAACCGAGATTGAAATGGGGATGAGTAATTTCCTATGATCTGGATAACTTAAATGACGGCATGTTAGGGGTCATGTTAAATGACGGAATGTTAGGGGTCAGCACCATGCCACGGAGGAGAGGAATATACGAGTATTGGGGTCCATGATTAGCACCCCATGCAACGGAGGAGAGAAATACATGTGTATTGGGGTCCATGATTAGCACACCAAGCAAAAGAGGAATATATATGAACTGGGGTCCATGATTAGCACACCAAGCAAAGGAGGAATATATGTGTATTGGGGTCCATGATTAGCACAACAAGCAGAGAAGGAATATATGTGTTGTGGGTTTCATGATTAGCACACCAAGCAAAGGAGGAATATATGTGTATTAACGTCCATGATTAGCACCCCAAGCAAAGGAGGAATATATGTGTGTTAAGGTCCGTGATTAGCACCCCAAGCAAAGGAGGAATACACGTGTATTGGGGTCCATGATTAGCACACCAAGCAAAGGAGGAATATGTGTATTGAGGTCCATGATTAGCACACCAAGCAAAGGAGGAATAAATGTGTATTGGGGTCCATGATTAGCACACCAAGCAAAGGAGGAATATATGTGTATTGGGGTCCATGATTAGCACAACAAGCAAAGGAGGAATATATGTGTATTGTGGTCCATGATCAGCACACCAAGAAAAGAAGGAATACATGTGTATTGGGGTCCATGATTGGCACACCAAGCAAAGGAGGAATATATGTGTTTTGGGTTTCATGATTAGCACACCAAGCTAAGAAGGAATATATGTGTATTAACGTCCATGATTAGCACCCCAAGCAAAGGAGGAATACACGTGTATTGGGGTCCATGATTAGCACACCAAGCAAAGGAGGAATATATGTGTATTGAGGTCC
>SDVV010012053.1:0-15611 GCA_016164225.1 Gammarus roeselii
ATATATTTATATTCATGTATTAATTTATTTGTATGTATGTAAATATATACATATGTTTTGATATACACTTATATAAATTACAAAAAGACAGATAAGTATAAAATGTTTTTCAACGATAACGATTGGTCTGCGGGCTTCAGTATATGGTCAAAATTGTAGTCGTTTGAGGTTAAATGAATAAATCTCTTCCACCATTTTATTCCTTATGCGTGTGGAAATGTCTTTCTGTTGAACTTAAATTTAAAAAATTGTCCTAAATCATAAATACGTACAGTGGTTCCATGTTTGTTCGTTGTTACCTGTGCAATCGGGTGAAATTCGTCATTCAATCTTAATATCAGTAGAATGTGTTTATATATTGTTTAGAATTGAAATATTCATTTTTTATGATATCTTCTATAAATTTAATATCATGATTTGCCTGCTGCACACATCACACCAAGAAAAACATACAAATATCACTCCTTGGTATTATGTAGTGGAAATATTATTTCGAATTTATTCTCATATGTCGAATTTTTCTAATGTTCAATTTATTTCATTTACGTATGAGTCATTTTCTCTCATAGATTAGCAAACAACATTTTCACCAGCTCCAATTTCCAAATACATCGTTGTAGGACATATACTATTTTTTTTGAAGAATTGTTAATGAAAATTCTGAGCGAAAGACTTTTTTCCACCCATTGATCATTTTTATTTTTTCGTTGTCCAACCACTGAGCCAGAACCAAGCCTCCATCGATGACGGTGCACGACCTCATATGTTGTCTACTGAATCTAGCCGCCGAATAAAATCACTACTAACACTTTGCGACCTAAGGTTCCCAGTCGTCAATATGCCTTGTAGAAAATACTCGTACATCAGACGACAGCCCCGAAGAGGATTTTTGCAGAGCTCGGCGGGCCAACTTGCTATTTTACGTTGAATGACTAGCATTCAAGGACATCATTAAAAGGATGTTTGTGTGCTAGGTTAACCTATATAATCTTAAAATAATAATAAAATTTAGATATAAATAATGGTAAATGATTTGTTGACTAAATTGCACAGCTACCACAAATGTTGCATCGCATCGCGATAGCTTCGTGTGACTCGTGTCCCAGACATTGGAACCTTGCCTCCCTTATTTATCCCAGCATAATGTCAGAATATTTACCAGTTTCAAGATAATCTCGACTTTTACAGTGAATTAGTTCCAAGACGTTGATCGAAGACTCGTAGCTTATCAGATTTCTTCTGGATTTTTACCCTTCCATGATTTTAAAGCATTTATCCTGGCATGTGTTTTGAATTCTTCGTCCGTGTTTCCCAACTGCTAAAATAAACTCCGCTCTGGCCGACCGACCGTTGACGTTGTAAACTGCAGTCCAGAAAAATATTGGAGTTGAAGCGATATATATTTCCCGGCGGATGCAATAAAAGTAAATGATGCTGGGAACATCTGCTGCCTCGACATTTGGGAGGCAGTAAACAACTCTCGGGTCGAAAGGACGGCATGAATAACGACGCACCGTCGTAGACTTGCCCGGTTGGAACGGACATCACATCAAAACGTCGGTCCAACTAAAATTCATGGATTTCATAATTACTTCAATTACTAATTCGATATGTATCAATATTGTGAGTCATGTGAATTTGTTTCCTGCAACCGAAATTACGGCTGTCAATAATGTAAAAAAATGACCATTGAAAGAATTTGCGATCAACAATAGCATACATATGTTAACTGCAAGACACACAAATATTACTGTCGTTCATAACCGGACAGGGAAATACTGCCTCACGATGATACGATATCCAAACAAATTTTGAATAATGACACTTTACAACGGCCGTGAATCAGATCCGTGAAGGTAAGGCCTTTAAAAAAAAACTTTTTTAGAATGCGTCCAATGAATATACCAAGGTTTGATAATAGCACCATCTGAAAATTATGCAATCCTACGAATAGTTTTATTCATAAATGAATGAACACTGAATTTCGTCAACTTTCTTTTTCAAATGTTGAGAAAATTGACATCGATTGCTTCAAGTTGAAATTGAGCTATTGTCGCAAACGATGGCCGATCTATTTGGCTATGTATTTTTTCGGAATGGAACTGCTGAGCAGAGGAGGCGTCCCGTCTCTCTGTGTTAGCCTAACTTATAACCACCTAGGATTCATCATTATGAAGTAACAGCTGTTGTCTGAAACATGTGTGTGTGTGTATGTATGTGGTATGTATGTATAGACATACAGCCGTTTCCCCATAGTTAGGAGGGTGGCTAAGTTAGGCTGACACAGAGGGAGGAGGCACCCTATCTCCCCGCCACCTGACCGCCGTGTCCATGCCTAGCCTCGAATTTGCGACATGCAGCACCAAAGGCTGACGGTGCAGTCGGAAACGCTAACCACTCGGCCAGGGCGTCTGAAACATAATATTATTGTAAATTCCGTTGCCAAATGTTGCTATCACTTACATGAATTGGATTTTTGTGTATTGGTTCGTGTGCCCTGCATCATCGACAAACCTATTTGTCGAATGTCATTGTTAGAATATGGCACACACATACTTATGTAGGCTATGACCACCTCTTTTTCACAGGTTGTGGCGGTTAACGCCAAGCAATCCACACACTCTTCCCATACGCTCACACTCACGCAGATCTTAATCCAGCTTCACTGGCCATGAGCGAACTTTGATTTGAGTTTGTGCCACCAGACACGACATCAATCACTTGTTTACCCTCGCTGCATTATAGGTATCAAACTCATCCCCGCAATCAGCTAACTACAAGCCGTAGGCTAAAAAGGGCTGCGTCAAACTTGCTCCGACTCTTCATCACTTGAATCTCCTGCGCACTCTCGCGCTTTCACGACAAAATATTTTAAAATTTATTATTTATGGAGGAATGCAGTAAATAATAATGAATTGGTTATACTATTTTCAATCATCTGAACTGCTGCTCTTTATTAAAAAAAAATCCCTACAATTTACTACCGTTTATATTTATATAAACGGTGTATTATGAAAAGCAAATCGTCATAGACAATTTATCGTTGAGGTGAAAAACATTGTCAAACAGTTGTGACGTGTGTGACACAAAGGAAAAATTATTATTAGTGCATGGTTTTCTCCATTGAGCAACACTTCAAGTTCAGTTCCTGCCTGGAAGTTACGACCTCGTCACGACCTCGTAAGCAATTTTGAGGTCGAACCTATGATTTTTTATCACTAGTCTTATGTGCAGTCACCAGGAAATGAGCGCTGACCAGCAGAAGTTCAAGAAAAAATATGTCTTCATGCACACGTGGGTAAAGATGGACCAAGGTGCAGTGATGGAAAGAGTGCTGAAGGATTATGTGTTGATTTTAAGAAGAGTGGTGCATAGGCTGTTGGATGTGCTGGTATTGAGGAATTATGGATGAATGTCTGATCATCACCAGTTACTGATGAATGGAAGATTTGAAGTAGACCATGGGTGGAAGGGGAAAAGAGGAGTGGGAGGAGGAAGCGAGGTAGTGAAGATATATGAATGAAATTGGGCAACCAGAGCTGAGGTGCTCCAGAGGTGTTGATAGAGGAATATGACAATGGGAGAGAACAAGGCATGAGTAATTCTAAGAAAGATTGGGATGCGTTCAGAGATGCAGCATTGAAATGTTTGAGATAAATGTGTTGCGTGCGTCGTGTGAGCGGGTGTTGGAGGAAGGACTGTGAGTAGTGTAACAGTGAGATAAAGTACCGGTGATACAGAAATGAAGAGCTTTTCAGGAGTTGTTGTAGAGAGGTCGGTGGTTGCCTATGACAAAAATAAAGGGAAGATAAAGTAAGAGAAGCGCGTGGTGAGGAGAGCAGTGAAGGACACAGATGTTAATAGGTGGGTTAGGTGGTTGTGTGAGAATTTTGAGGTGGACAAGAAGGTCCTGAAAAGAGATGAAGAGGGTGAGAGAAGGAGCTGGTGACGCACAGATGAGGGGCTGAGTTGTTCGTAATTGTTGAATAATGAGGAGAGCCTGCCATTGTTGCTGAAGGTGGTAGTGTACGCATGCCGGTTTCGGGAGCCAGAAATGTCGCGGGCATTACAGAGAAATAGATGCAGGAGGCAATGGAATTGATTAAAACAGGGGAGGTCCTTGGTCGGAGCTGAGTGCATTTAGTGGGGTGGATTACCGATATAAAACAGTTGTTGAAGTTACTAAGTCTGTCTAGTGTCGGGTGTGCATCACTCCTGGAGTGGTTCAGTGCTTGCATTGTTACTCCTCAAGAAGGCAAATGATATAAAAATGAATGCAACACATCAAGAAGGGGGAGGATTAGAACACGGGAACTCCTCAGTTAAGTTTATAGGTAATTATTTACACAGGAGCTTATACATGTGACGCGGAGGCCGGTTGGGAGCAAGGCCAATAAAAGACTGCCATGCTTCTTTTATCTGGGTCGTCACCATGGCTCTCCACAATCACGTTTACGTACACATCTAATATCATACATGTGCATCTAAGCTCTGCAACATTCCCCCTTTGGTGAGGAAGTGAATCTAAAATGTTTAGGGGGACGAGTGAAGTGTCCTAAGTTCTCAAGGGTTGTTCCCATGGTCTGATCGCGTGGATTGCCTATATTATCGCATCTAGAGCGTCGTTACTTCTGATTTTCCCACGTTACCACATGAAGCCAATTGATGTCGAGTTTATTTCACATGATTTAGCTGAACAATAGTCTCATTAATAAATCTGTGGGCATAACAGTGTGGTGGATTTGTTGAACGGGCAATTGCTAATTTAAAGGATTAGAGAAATTACGAATGGCGCGATCGGTGACGAACAGTGTGGCTTCGGGTGTGGTGGAGGGCGTGGAGATGTGGTTTTTGCACTGACACAAGTCTGTGCAAAGGATCTTGTGCAGGGGAATGAAGTGTTCTTGGCCTTCATGGAGCTGCAAAAAGCCCACGATAGGTTCGACCGCGGGGCGTTGTGGAAGGGGTTGCGTTTGTATGGAGTAGATGGGGTGCAGAGTTCTACAGTATGTTATCAGCTGAGCATTTGTGCAGGTATAAAACATGGTGAGAGTTTGTTTCCCAGTGAAAGTGCTACCGAGGCAAGGTCGCTTACTCTTGAGGTTTGTTCAATCTCTACACAGATAGAGTGGTCAGGGATGTGAACCCGAGTGTGTTGGGTTGAGATTTGAAGTGATTAGGTGCAAATGGATGAAGTTTGTTGTTAAGTCAGTTGCTGATAGCGGATGATACGGCACTGGTAGCAGATTCTGATTGGGTATTTTGTAGGCTGGTGTCGGAGTTCGGGTGGTTGTATGAGAGGAAGAACCAACGAGTAAAGTAAAGTAATGGGTAAAGTAAAGTAATGAGATGTTTGAGGAATTACTATACGAGTAGAATCAGTGGCCGCCTGAACGGAGGCATATCGATGGAAGTTTACTGCTTCAAGTGCCTAGTCCCTCATGCGGAGAAGACCGGACAAATCGAAAGCCAGTTGATGGATGAGCGTAAAGTACTGGGCCTATTGAAGAGTAAAATGGGCTGGAAAACCTATGCTAGTCGGAGCTGAGAAGTAGGTAGCGGAAGCGGAAGAGAGAAGAGAGCTGAATGCGTTCAAGGTGAAATGTTTTAGATGTATTGCCGGAGCAACACGGAGGGACATGATCAATATCAGAACATGGTGGCGAGGAAGTCGGGGGAGAAAATATTCTCATGCATTGAGTCCACTTGTGCTCTTCGGGGTTGAGACGTAGGAGGCGCGAGCAGAAGAGAGAAAAATATTGGATGGGTTTGTAGGTGAAATGTTCAAAACGTTTTGCCGGAGACGCGCTGAGGGATAAGATGAATTATGACGTTGCTTGAATTAGAACGGTATGGGGACGAAGTCGGAAAGAGAGTAATGTCACGTGTTTTTAGGTGGATTAGTCTAATGGTGAATATGGATAATGTTGGATTGCTGAGAAGTGTGATAGAAGCGAAGGTGAGGACACGTGGGCTTAGAGGAAGACCGATGTTTGGGTTTAGTGAAGAGTGACATCAGTGTGAAGGTAGCGAGAGAGCGTGCAATGTATAGTGCGTAGAGGAAGAACCATTATGTATAGATGAGTCTTGACGCGACCTTGCAGCCTTTCCCGATCATGACTATCCCGATAAAAAATTAGATGGACGTGGGTTGGGAAAGGCCCCGGAAAATTTGCGCGTGGGGTTGTCAACCAGTGGAAGCTGTCAAGCCCAGCAGATGACAATGATCTCTGTCCCCACTCCTGACCCAAAGTGTGTGTTTTTTGCTCCTGGCCAGTTACAAGAAAGAAATAATTCCTGACCGAACCCACGAGTGATAACGGCAGGAAGATAACCAGACTAAAAAAGCGCCGCAACGGTGACGCAACGACCTCGCTGCCGTGACGTCATCCAGGAGAGAGCGATGAAGACATTTCCGTATTATTACCAATCATGATAACTATCGGCTAAAGTTTGACTCAACATCCTCGATTGACGGGGAATCCCATCATTCGAAATTAATCTTAAAGCATCTGAAGACCTTTTAGCGAATAAATACAGGGAATGAACACACAGTATTCCCGTATTATTAACGACAACAATGCTATTTGAAGACAGTTTGTTTCAGCAAATTAGGTTGTAAATGAACCAGTGCCGGAAATAAATATGACACTGATGGCAGAAACGCACCCGCCATCTCATCTCATAAAATGCGAGCGAATTACAAACGATTGATCATCAACTTTACTTTTATAAAGTGATTTGTCCTCTTAATATTTTGGTGCACGAATTTTTTGCCGTAACATTCGTCGAAGTGGTCTTACTGAATCAGCAATGATTTCCTTATGGAATGGGAAAAAAATTGTATTAAACAAAATCATCGCATTTGGCAGGAATTCTGCGCGTTAGAACCATACGGTACAAATTTATTCAGCGGTACATACTTCAGGACTCACTTCTTACAGCGCCTTCTCGTCGCTGCCACGTTCAACGATCAACTGTGCCGCTACTTCAGGACTCTTTGGAAGGCTAAGAAATGATGATGGACTGATTTGAATTTTTTTTTTGTTCCTACAAAATAACAAACATGCCGTAGACAATTTCAATGTTACGATTTCTTATACCTAAATCACTAAAGAGTGCAGTTCTTGGTCACCAATGTCAATACAAAGAGACGCTTTGTAAGGGTATCATCGTAACTTCATCACTCGTGGCTGGACCCTCAGGCGCTACGCGGGAGATTCGGCATTTCATCTGCAATAGTATCCGTAGGGCGTTCACTACCAAAAGTTGTGATTAACATTATCAATCGTGGATTCAATGATTTACATCTAAGATTAGGTACGGAGTACGTATTTATATTTACATAAACGTTTACTGAGAATAGAGCAGAGATAATAAATACTTAATGAGGCCTAAGCTATTGAATATGACGTTCTTTATTTCTTTTTATCATTATGTATAGATTAAAACTCAATTATTGTCGCACCATATTTTTTATTTCATTTATTACAACCGTAATATGACACAAATCCACATTTGACAAAGAGATAGGTAAAAATTCCGGTCACAATAATTTTTATAAATATATGTAGGTGTCCGCGACGATTTACTGGCAACCGTCCCGATCACATGCGAAAGTCAAGCGCCAATGATCATTCATTAGAGTCCTTCTAAAGCATGCTAAAGATTTGTGACTTACCACAAAATTTACTGTTCGAGCTGACGGTTTAATTTATCCTAAATTTAAATATTTCCTGGTCATCTGTGATTACACGGCTGATAATGCTAACTAATTAAGCTTGAATTTTGCGAGCAATTGCATCAACCGAATACTTTGTAGAAGCCTTGAATAACACGAGGCACCTCGTGAATACATTCTTTTTATTTATTGCATCCTAGCCAGAGGTTGTATCAAATGCCTTCTGTTAGCGGCTGGTGATGAGCGGCTGTAGCACCAACTTTACCATTCTAATAATAAGAATTCTAATTCCTGCATTTTAAAAAATCGACTAATACAAAACAGTAGATCAACAATGCAAGGTAAACGCTAATTGCCTTGACACTCAACGTCGCTCTAAATCTATGTAGCCAAAATCTATACATCTGAGAAAACGATAGTTTAGAATATAGCTCATATCTCCGCAGAATATTGGAAAATTGACAGGGATCCAATTACTAGTTATCGAGATAACGCATCCAGAGGATCAAAGTGTGTGACGTCAATCAAGGAAATTCGTAACGTCATTTTTTTTCGGTAACGGCTCAGGATTTTTTTGAAAGATGTTCACGAGTGAAGATGAATAAAACTTATATTAAAAAATATTTGTATAACACAAACTGAACTAATACAAATCAGGGCCGAGGAATTTTGCTTCCAAAGCTCAGCTGTCATGATGTCGTACTAAATCAATTCGAAAATTGTTACGTCACAAGGCAGAATTTTGTCATCTAAGTTCACGAAGGAAGTTCAATAATAAAAATTCGCCTAGCCGCACCCTTTCCCTTCCCTGTAGCTGATCGGGTCTAGAGTTTATGTAAGAACATAACAATCTACGGGTGCAAGAGCAGAGGGTAGGCGGTTGTATCAGGACACCTCCTTTGTCCATCAGCTGGCCCATCGAGTCCCTACCAATTCTACACTCGTTAATTTGTCTCTGCCTTATCTACATTTTCCGTTCCCTCCGAGCACCAGAAGGAGATGGGGGTGGAAATATCGTATGGAAATGCTTTTCAGAACTTTTCAAGCCAGGGATCTATTTTATTCCTTTGCAACTGGTCTTGACCAACCGCAGGATATGTAATATTGATACAAATACAGACACATGACCGATGGCAAGGCGCACCTCACACTCCTCTCATACGCTCACACGCAAACAAACTTAGCCCTTCGGCGCTGAAGAGTCCAGGCAGGAGATTCAGCAAAACACACTACAGGTCAGGAGTGAGGTCTGAGATCAGTGTCAGCAGCAGGGTCCGACAGTTAACGGAAATCACATCAGGGCAGCGTCATAACTCATCAATTAACAAGCATTCTCCTCTCACACTTCCCAGTGCACGCCCTCTCCTTACCTCTCTCCCTACCTCCTTCACCTTTTCCAACAGTCTCTCATCATCCATCATCACCGTTTCCAAATCCTCTCGGAATATGTGGATCTACTCTATTTTCTACGTTCCTCATAATCCCTGTTCTAAATTCAACAAGGTAGTTATTCTATCTTTCAACGTCACTCCAACCATGCTCCTCATACATTTCGTAACGAAAACAATCAACGTTCTTACAACCCCCTCGTCCTCCTGCTCAATACACTCTCCAGTGCACTCTTCAGTGCACTCTTCAGTGCACTCTTCAGTGCACTCTTGAGTGCACTCTTCAGTGCACTCTTCAGTGCACTCTTCAGTGCACTCTTGAGTGCACTCTTGAGTGCACTCTTCAGTGCACTCTTCAGTGCACTCTTCAGTGCACTCTTCAGTGCACTCTTCAGTGCACTCTTCAGTGCACTCTTCAGTGCACTCTTCAGTGCACTCGACACATTCCACCCTTCCTTCATTTGCGATTCCCTCAGTTTCCATAGTTTCCAGGTTAACTCTCAGCTTCCTTCTTCCTTTCAAGCAGTCTACCAAACTCCAACACTAGCTAGCCTACACAAACAGAAAACTGTAAATAACGCAACGGCCAACTCCGCCCATTTGTCTCCCAACAGCTCTAAACATCAACACATTACACTCTCGTTCACCTCCCTGACTACCCAATCCATGTAGAGATTGAACAGCTAGGAAGACATAGCGCAACCTCGTCTCAGTCCCACTTTCACTGTGAACCAAGCACTCCCCTCGATTCCCACTCTGACCCATGCCCTGCTGCCGGCATAGGAGCTTTAACAAACTGATACTTCTCGAGTTGCAATACAATTCAAACTCTTTCAATTAAATTAATTCTTGTACTGACCCCGGGATTACAATGCGAGTGACAATTTCGAAATAAATTCATTTTCTTATGAACATCAAATTTATTTGGAAACATGACGTTGCTATATGACGTGCTTCAGAGTAGCTTCACCGGACCCACTCCTTCGATTAGACGCTTCTTTCGTGCTGTGATATCCTCATTTGCATGTTGCTGTCACATCGTCCTGTCGGCAGGACGTTCGAGTAAATAGTTTGCCCACAGATGAGTATCCACCAGCTAATCGACTATTTCACCAGAAAACTTTTAAATCTCAGAGTGTTAGTCGTAGCTGGCAATTGAGGCACACGCAATTGCACTCACGTATCCCCAGTGAAATCCGGAAGTTTTATAATGTGTAGTAACACTTTCTCTCCATCAATGCCTGGTTTAATTCAGTTCAATTTTCTGTGATAATTTCATTACTAAAAAAAAACTGTAAAGTGTTATTGTAAAATAACATAAATGTGATTGTCACTGGTCTGTTAAGTAGCTGGCCAAGTGATTTGAGGTAGTTTGTGTAATTAGTTGGACCAGTAATTTAATTCAGTCTCACGCTGGACAAGCTTCAAATTTGTTGGGCGGGACTGACTTACATCGTAATAAAGTTCTCATCCGTCAACATATCAGAGGGTAAACCTTACTGTATCATTTCATCGATATCTATGTTTGAATGTACATCAAAAAATAATGGCGATGAATTGTGTGGAAAACTGTATGCATTAAGGTCCCTAGTGATCGAATTTTTAAACTTCACAGTTAAAAACGTTACTAACATCAGGTCAACGCAGACATCACTGCACAGTTCAGTCTATAAGGCAACTGTGACATTTTAAAGAATTTGAGTGTCATGAGAAGTTACGGGTTTATCTATTGCGCCGCCCGACATCATTGAAGAAGCAACCAATAAGAGTGGTCGGACAGAGGTGTCAGTCGAAAGAATGTAGCCTTCTGTTGTCGGGCAAAGAAGTGCGATAGTGATGGGTACACAATCTACTGCAGCTAAGATGGTCGGACGAGCTCTTATTGTTAGTTGGGCATTCTTAATTACGTTGGATAAAAATATTCAATCGAATTTAAAAATTACAGTCAAAATACGAAAGTAATGCAACTGCTGCGAAAAATGATTTCATCATAGGCTTGGATTGAAAATGTTTATAAAATCACTCCCTAAATTACTGACACATAAAAAGATTCAGAGCCGCTCGAGTTTTCGATTTTTCGTTATTATTGTTCATATGCCGACTGGCAAATTGCTCACTACAAGCAGATTGAGAGCATTATGAAAATAATTCAGTAACGCACTTAATATCAACTGTTCATTTTGATGGACCATCGAGAGATTTCCAATGTGTCTATAATCATTAACAGATAACGAACTTTTGTAGATATTTTTAATATGAGTTAAAAAAATCCTCCCTTATAACTATTTCCAGAAATGGTGTTTATGTGCTCTTCGTCGTTGCACTATTCCACGAAACGTCATTCAAAAGTTCTCAATGTAAATCTATTCAATACATTGAAATTTTGTTGTTCAATGTGTTTTTCTTATTCGATGTTGGTTAGACCACTTTCGTTTCCCCTGTTCATGGAAACTTTCACTGCAGGTATGATAAGAGTGTCGATTGTCATGTAACAATGGATACGACTGTATTGCAGGCACGAAACTAAAAACCGCTCCGCAATCATCAAATAAACTATCACATCAAATAAACAATGAACGTACAGTAAGAAACTTTCTGACAACCGTTGGTCCGCCACTTAGAACCTGCCAGAATAGTGGGTCCGACGGTAAGAACCGTGCGACACGCATGTATTATCGCCAGACTATCTGACAACAAGCGGGAATTGACGATTTTGTATGAAATGATAAATTAAATATTTACGAGTAAACAATGTGAATTTGAATTATGAGATGCAAGTTTTATAATCTGACAAACACTTGGCTCGCGGCATTGACAGTACTTGACATGTGCATGTTAGTCGCTTGGTCTTTTACGACGAATACTATGAATTGAAGTCGTCGTGAGTATGCTCATGAGTCCGACAAACTTGGGATTACCTCATCGGCCGCTTTATAAATCGTGACTTTACTTGAAAGCATATTTGTAATATTGAATCCATGTGCTGTGATTCAAAGGTATTATTGCCTTCAATACACATGTAATATGATGAACTTGTATTATCATGAACTTTAACCGTGAATACGTTGAGGCAGCTGTTGAACTTTTTGTAATTCGGTTACTAACTATGTGTTCTTCTTTCGAACAATATCTGAATATATTCTGCGATTACTTGTTACAAAAAAAAAATCTAGTAATTTTTTTTTATATATCCAATATGGACGTTATGATAATCCACATGACCTACAATAATATCTTATGCCTGGTTAGAGTGCAAAGGTGCATTGAGAGGACGGAATAAGCCAGATATGGTCAATCCTGCACTACAAATAATGTATTGATCTACTACCCAGGGGTCAGATACATATTCTCTCGTAACTACGATACAATATTGCAATATTTATTTTTGTACCTCTCACAAATGCTAAACACAAAATTCTTATCAAAACATTTTGCATCAAGTGAAGAATTACGTAACTGCACCGTCGTCTTTGAAGGGAAAACTGCGTCCTACTAGCAAACTCCTAATTGAATAAAAATTGCAGTCGCAAAAGTGCGCCGCTCCGCCGTACCATTTACAGGCTAATTGCCAACTAAATATTCTAAAAAATCCCATCAGAACGTAACAGCCACAAAGGCTGTAAAAGTGTACGGAAAGATACACTAAGGCTCTATGAGAATATGTGGTTAGCGGAATGGAAGAATGCGTTTTTGGTGAGTGATTTTTTCTAGAAATGGCTCTACAGAAGGCACTGTTGCTAAGAAAAAGCATAAAATATAATTTAAAAGGTAGCAATTTTAAACTCATTTCCGTTCATGCGAATTTCGGAATAAGATTCTGCAAATTACATTGGAAATATATGTTGATCAAATTAGCATTTTGTTCCTGGAAATAAATATTTTTTTGGTTTCCATTGTAATTTGTAATTATCATTTAATGAAGATTGGTGAAGTTCTCGACAAAATCTGACAAACCGTGCCTGATCGGACCTCTGAAAATCTTAAAAATACATGAACAAATTCCTTAACATGATAGAATCACGAGTTGTCTTCTCAAATTAACCGACATGCACCGTTGCAAAATTGACTCGAATACCATTGCATCTTAGTGTTAGCAGTGAAACTGATCTACAAGCAATAATATTACATGATCGGATCGCAATATCAGCAGTATTGGTGGTCCAATTTACATTTCATTTTTTCTTATCCTATTATAGTCATGAACATATTAGAAGATTCTGGATGGCTGCTCGGTAGTACTATTCGCAGTCGTCCTTTGTGAGAACAATGCGCAATACCGCTGAGATTACTACTTGCTACACTCCCATACACTTTTACTGTAACAACCCCGTCACTGTAGGTTCAGGGAGCACTAGGGAAATATTCGGAGCTAATCGATTAGCAAATTGCAGATGATTTAAGAGTGATAGAGTGTTCAAGTGGGGCAACTTGATCATCAATATAAATAATTGTTTTGAGAGTGACAGAGTGTTCAAGTGGAGCAACTGGATCATCAATCAACATATACAGGTACAGGCACTAGGCCGAAATCACCCAGCAAGGGTGGTGGCCGACGGCAAGGCTTACCTCACACTCTCATACACTCACACTCGCACACCTTAGCTCTTTTGCGTAAAAAGGTCCGGCCGGGTGCCCCGCAACACACCCTCCGGGTCATGAGTGCGTTTCGAGGTCAGTGTCTGCACTGGGGCCCGACAGTGTGACTGGTCTACCCCTGCCGCGTCATGATGACCGCCCCCCCCCCCCACCCGTCTTTGACCATCCCGTCTCTCAACGATGTGCCTGGTGCGGGAACGCACATCAGAGCCGCGTCTAAACTCATCCGTTCACAATCATTCTCCACTCACGCCTATAGCAACCTCCACACGCAGGTCTCTCCTTTCTAACGCCTGCTTCACACCATTCATCCACCCATACTTCGGTCTCCCTCTAGGCCTACGACCACTCGCCTCTACCTTCCACACCCCTTACACCAATATTCCCTCATCCATCTTCACCACGTGCCCGAACTATCTCAGAACACGCGCATCAACTCTGTCCTATAACTTCTTCACCATCTCCGCTCTGATTCGAACCACGTCGTTAGTGAATCTGTCTCTCAGCGACACTCAAACATTTCATCTCGAAAACATTCAACCTTCTTCTCTCCTCTGCTCTCACCCCCCAAGTCTCAGCTCCGTACAGCACAGTTGGGACAACGACACCCTCATACCTTTGCTTCCATCCCCAACGTCCTGAAGTTCATTACGCTCTTCAGTGCACCCAACCCTTTACCCCTCTCCTTCACTCACGGCCTCACCTCAGTTTCCACTAGTTCAGTCTTCTCCACATGGAACCACAGATACTTAAAACACTGAACTTCTTCCAACAACTCCCCATTTAGGAGGACACTTATACTGCTCTCATTGGCAGTCCTCGAGTATCTCATTTCTTCACTTTTACCCACGTTCACTCGAAGCTTCCTCCTCTCACACACTCTACCAAACTCAGACATCAGCCTACATAGCTTTTGCTCTGAATCCGCACCAGCGCCGTATAATCCGCAAACAGCAACTGGCTCAACTGCCAACTTCGCCCATTCGCTTCCAACAGCTCCAAGCCACGACCCAGCACACTCGCGTTCACCTCCCAGACCACTCCATCCACACAGAGATTGAACAGCCAAGAAGACATCAAGCAGCCTTGTCTCAGACCCACTTTCACTGTGAACCAGTCAGTCACCTCGCTTCCCACTCTGACACATGCTCGGCTGCCAACATAGAAACTCTGCACCGCTTTAAACAGCTTTCCGCCCACTCCATACTAGAGCAACACTTTCCACAGCGCTTTTCTGTCAATCCTGTTGTATGCCTTTTCCAGATCCATGAAGGCCCAGAACCTATCCTTTCCCTTTGCAAGGTACTTCTCACAGACCTGTCTCACTGCAAAAATCTGATCGGCGCACCCTCTACCACTCCTAAAGCCACATTGTTCCTCTCCAATTGCCCAATCCGTTCATTCGCTAATCCTTTTCATCAGCATTCTGCCATACAGCTTACCGACCACACACAACAAACTGATACCTTTTGAGTTGCAGCATTCATTTTTATCTTCTTTGCTCTTATACAGCGAGACAATGCAGGCACTGCGCCACTCAATCGGTACTACGCCCTGCACAAAACAAATGTTCAGTAGCCTCACCAATTATTCGTCAATCGTTAGTCCACCCTTTTTCCAGACACTCAGTTGCAACTCCATCCAAACCAGGGTCTTCCCCTGCTTTCATCACTTCCACCGCCTCCTGCACCTCTTCCCAAGTAATGTCCGCAGCAAGTCTCTCTCCAAAAACCGGCGTTCTCGCAGCACCACCCACAGCAACAATGCCAGCCTTTGTGTCATCCTCGACATTCATCAATTCATCAAAATGCTCGGACCACCTTTTCCGTACACCATCACTTTCCGTCAAAAACTGGCCATTCTCATCTTTCACCGCCTCATCCTTTCCGGTCTCTCCCTTTCTCACCCTCTTATACTTATATATGTATATATACTTATATATGTAT
>SDVV010012054.1:0-15611 GCA_016164225.1 Gammarus roeselii
TTCTACAGATTGCTGTGTTGGGTAGACGAGACCTCTTGCTTTTTATTCATTATCGCAAATTTGAGCAGGATGTCCCCGATTAGGTATAAGTACGTAGTCCAAATCGGACAAATTAACGGATAAAATATATGAGTAGGTTAATTAGTGCACTTTCGCTAGGGATATCGGGGTCTACATAGCGCAATTAAGTGCTGATATATAGATAGGATAAATGGAAATGGGTGGTTTGGTATGTATAGCGTATAGTAGTGTTTAGTTGTCACATTGTGAACATGTTTTTTGTCTTGATTGTTCACAGAATGCAAGTTGAATTGTATTAAATAATTACACCTCGCCTGTTAGTTAGCTAACGATTTAGCTTGTTAAATTGATATTATAGGCGGTTGTCTTAGTATGGGGTTAAAAAAAAATTGTGTTATGTTACTGGTACAGAGGAATAAAAATACCCGGTGTGGTAGCCATCTGTTCATATCATGCAATTATGATTGTAGTATTATGATGTTATGGCTATATCCATAAAATTATTGGCAAGTTAGGCATGAACATCAGTTTTTTTTATCAATATGGGACTATTGATTGGGTAGTTAGTGTGAAGAGGGGTCTGGTCTGTAGCAAATTTACTAGAAATGTATGATTTATCGATAAAATTCTTCAAAATTTTATATATTATATAGCATTAATCTAGAAGTACTCCTCTTAATTTATTGTTGGTCATTGTTATATATCAGTCGTGCATATTGCTGGTTTTTCCATCTTATTTATTAATAGGAATATGCATGTCTAAGCATTAGGTTAGCTTACGATTTGATTAGAGTGTTGCTGTATTGCCTTTTTCGTTAGTCGGTCCCGTTTGCTGTCGGTAAGGGCGTTAACTAGCCGTTTATTGCCGGTACGCCAATCAGCTATCCCGTTTCTTATCTGTATTTACGTCTTTGTGTTCCACGTAGTTAAAATTCCCTATGAAGATTCAATTTTTTGCAAGATAATACATGTTTTTAGTCCTGTATTATGAGGATGTCTCGTATTTAGGGTTAGCGACGTAGGAATTAGATATGGTTACCCCGTACTGGAGTTTACAGGAACAATTATTTATATTTTTGATTAAAGACATGGCATCAGTTTGGTCTAAGAACCTGTGTGTTATAGAATTGAACAGATACCGTATTAGTATTAATTTATTACGCATGAAGTCACAGTATTTGTTTTACTGCTAGATATTTTCGGTGGGGCTTATATGTTAATACACGATGTTAGTCCTGTTTCAGATCACTTTAGGAGTTGATCTGGAAAATTTCTATTGATTACAAGATCGGTAATGTATATCGTCATCATGTATTGATTGACCATAACCTCCTTTTGAGGTTCTAGACTGCTGCCCTTAATACACATCTTAGATAGATAGATACATTTTATAATATTATATTCATCGCTTCAAAACCTACCCTTGTAACCAGAAGTTTGTTATTTAGACTTCAGCGAACTTTTTCTCGACGCCAATTTTTCAATTATAGTTACATGTTTATTTCATCAAATCTTTTCAGGTTTTTTCTTGCTAGCGTCAACATTCCCATTCACTATTTTCCCGCAGATATCTAAAATATACATGATTATCTTAGTACTCAACCGTTTGGGACATGATTTTCTCTCTTCATGCTTCATTTCCAACAATTTTGAAGCAAAGTCAGATATACATTTATTTTTTGTACCATTTTACATTTTTTATACATGATACCGTTTCATTATCCCTTTTGACAGTATGATTCCCTCCAAATTTATCAAGTATTTCTTCACATCAAATCTACTCGGTATCACTGTCACACGTTTCAATATCAGTGCTACTGGTTTTCGTTCCACTTAATGTATCACATGTTATCCCCATATTTTTATTACTTTCCATATCGTCTATGGTTTGGGTGTACTACCCCCAATTCGATTTTGTTTTCACCCAATCTTTATGCGTTCTGCGTTTTGATGTTAGAGGAAGAGCACTTTCTTTACCACTCACACCCTGTTGAACACTTTCTATCTCATCATTTTGGAAATCCAGGTCCGTTTTTTTTATGTTCCATCAATACGCCCTTTGCATCCTTAGAGCTTGTATTTTCTCGTTCATTTTCAAGATTATCATTGCCAAGATAATGGTGTCCTATGAGATGACGCCAAAACCCGAACGTGGAGCTTGATTTCTTTATTTTTTCTCTCATCACTGTAAATAACACATACCACGTGTTACCCTTTGGGTTAAAATATTTCCATAACAAACTTGGTGATATCCTTCTACAACGAAAGCCGACCGTTATCTAGCTGCGAACAAATCTGACTCCGATTTATATATACTTTAATATGCATATACAGGGTCGATAGCGACACATGTGCCGGCACTGTACCGGTACTGTGCCGGCACAATGCATATAAACAGGGTCGATAACGGCAAAATGCATATATACAGGGTTGATGCCGGCACAATGTAGACACATAAACACATTTGCACTAATATACAGGCTCGTTCACCATCTGTAACATTTTACTTCTGATCTGCGAGTTCCAATAAAATTAATTCCCGTTCTTTTTGTTACAAGAAATTTAATGTGGTTCAGTTTTTACGTCATGTTAGGTAAAAGATCTAGTCATCCTAATCTAAGCTTACCAATAATTATTGATTTTTTATTCAAGTTTCGTGCTTACATATGATATTCAGTCATTGCTTTATGCTTTATGAAGATCAAATCTATCCACTTGGTTCTACATTTTGATCTATAATTAATAGTTTGAATGCACTCCTATTTTTGACTGAGAATTTTTTCGCTCCTTTTTTCATATATAAATTACATTGATTGAATGTTATAGGTAATTCATATTAATTATTTTTCGTGAGAACTATGTTTGAGCGTTGTTTGATACCTCCCCTTTATTGCTTTTAAAGTCGGTATCTTTCATTGTCAGGCTGTATTATTCCGAATTTGTAGTCCGGGCTCGATGGTGTAAGAAGATAATACTTTTGTTATAGCTTCCATTGATTAACCTAACCAGCACTCAGGTGTCAACGTTTGAGATTTTTTCGGGCTTACGTATGATATGCAGCCATTGATTTAGGATTCATACATATTATTATTGTTATTATTAAATCATTAAATTCCATCGTCTGGCAATGGGTTTTCAATACTTAGGTATAATACATCAAACTTAGTTTTTATATGCGAAACGAGAGCTAAAGTAAATTCGTGACAGCGCATCTGTCGGCGGCCGGTTTGTGGCTACATTATCAAATATCTCCACTTGGCTCTACATTTTGATATATCCTTTGCAGTTTTTAATACATTCTTCAAATTTTGATTGAGTGATCAACCTCCATTTTAAACTTTGATTGAATAAATGTTACAGTTAATCCATATTAACTTTGATTTTGACAGAAATTTTACAACCCTTTCACTTATGTTTTTCGCACTCAACCTAACCTAACCAAGCCTATCTTAACCATGCTTATGTAAGTTATTACATCATTGATATATACTTTATACATATGATTCTCTCCACCCGGATCTTAATATCACTCACACCTAGTTATTTTTTGCATTATTTGATAGAAATCAACTGTTTGTGCGTTGATTATTTGAATGTTATTAGTAATTCATAGACGTCACCAGTTTCATACAAACAGATACATGGTCTCACACTATGTTTTCTTATTTTACTCCATTATCTCCTGTCACTGCATCCGTTGATGCCTTCCACCTACGATTGACATTCTCTCGCTTATAATTTCCATATTCTTGTCGATGACTACGTTTGAGATGACGCCACATATTACATGGGGATTCATGTTTATTTTTTGGTGTCTATTTTTTGCACAGGTTTACAGACTCCCCTTGCCCCATCACTTTCGAACAAGCGGTGTCTCAAGCTATAACCCATCCTCCCACAACAGATCCACGAACTCGACTGAGCAAGATCTAATTGGACTCTGATTTATATCATACCAATCTGTAACACATCAAGATCCCCCCTCCAAAGAAAGGTTTATGGCAATGTTTAAATTGAGATCCGCGGCATTTATGCGCTTCGTTTCATTCCTTAAGACATATTTTCCTATCGTTTCGACAATTCGATGTTCCCTCGGACTGACTGAGTTGATGTCGTTTTTATTGCAATCCATAGCTAGACCTTTGAGTTTTAGGATAATAAAAACATTTGATTGAGGATTCCCATGGTTTATTAGTGTTCATTAGCTATAATAACAGATCTTGCTGTCTTCATCAATGTCATCCACCATACCTATAATCAATGTGTTTCAGTTTTACTTTTAATATCCTTCATATACTCCATCGTATCATTGATGCCAATACCGAAGGCTGTTCCATTCCCGTGGGACCACAGATGTATTGATATTTCTTCTTGAAACTTAATTATTCGAAACTTCTCCAATTCAAAGTCATTCTGATCTTCATCATTGATAAATTGTTGCATACGATTCAGATTTGTTTTGTTCTTGGGTACAATTTGTTCCCCACTACCTCAGCTTTATTACAGTCATAATGATGTTTTGATTTACCACTTGGATCATATCAATTTCGAGAATTGCTTTCTTATTGTTCCTAAACTTCGTTAAACACAACTGCAACGCGTCGGCATTAGTTTCCCGGAGCCGACTTCATTTTTCCTTCATCTTCGGAGATTTCTTCTTCCAAGACAGGTAAACAAATTTTTAAGACGTGAACATTCATTTTCGTTCATTCTAAGACGACGCGTACGTCTCCACTGGATCTCAACATAACACTGACTCCAATCTCGGTATGCAGCTAGCTATTGTAATGCGATTACATGTGTTTTTTTGCAAAACATTAGCTCTAACATTGCTCATCTAGATCATCAACTGTATAGTACGTGTGTGCGTGTGTGTGTTCAAGCGTATGTACATGTTGCACGAGTTTAAAGAAATGTATAAAAAAAAATCAACATTTCAATAAAAAATCCAATTTTCGAGGCCCGCTCCTTACTTTAGTAGCCAAGTTATCACTTCAACAGGCCGACTTGGCTCTGTTATCCCTCGAAAATTTTAAGTTAATAGATCACAATGTACAGCCAAGTGGATAGATTTGATATGTATAAAGCATAAAGCTATGATTGAATAACATATGTAAGCACGAAACTTGAACAAAAAATCTATAATTATTGGTAATGTTAGGTTAGGATGATTAGATCTTTTAACCTAACATGACGCATAAACTGAACCGCATTAAATATCTTGTAACAAAAAGAACGGGAATTAGTTTTATTGGAACTCACAGATCAGAAATGAAACGTTACAGATGGTGAACGAGCCTGTATATTAGTGGAAATCTGTTTACGTGTCTACATTGTGCCGGCACTGCGCCGGCATCAACCCTGTATATATGCATTGTGCCGGCACATGTGCCGGCACAGTGCCGTCATCGATCTTGTATATATGCATTGTGCCGGCACAGGTGCTGCTATCGACCCTGTATATCCATTTCAATGTATATATAAATCGAAGTCAGATTTGTTCGCAGACAGATAATGGTCAGCTTTCGCTGTAGAAGAATGTCGCCAAGTTTGATATGGAAATATTTTATAGCAAAGGATAACACGGGGGTATGCGTTATTTGCAGTGCAAGGATAAAAATTAAACAAATCCAGCTCCTCCTTCGGGTTTTGGCGTCATCTCATAGAACACCATTATCTTGAATATGATAATCTTAAAAACGAAAGAGAAAATACAAGCTCTAAGGATGCAAAGAGCGGGTTGATGGAACATAATAAGCCGGATCTGGGTTTCCAAAATATTGTGATAGAAAGTGCTCAACAGGGTGCGAGTGGTAAAGAAAGGGCTTTACCTCTAACATCAAAACGCAAAACGTATAAAGATTGCGTGAAAACAACTAAATCGAATTGGGGGGGTTACACCCAATCATAGACGATATGGAAATGGATAGAAATATGGGAAAAACATCTGATACTTTGAGTGAAACGAAAAACCCCAGTATCAGTGATATTGAAACGTTTGATAGTGACACTGAGGATATTTCATGAGAAGAAATACCTTATAAAGTTGAAGGGAATCGTAGTGTCAAATGGGATAATGAAACGGTATCATGTATATGATATGTAAAATGGCACAATAAAATAAAATGTATAACTGACTTTGTTCCAAAATTGTTGGAAATGAAACATGAAGCGAGAGAATCATGTCTCAAAAGTTTGAGTGCTAGAAGAATTATGTATATTTCAGATATCTACGGGAATATAGTGAGTGGGAATGTCGGCGCCAGCAAGAAAAGGCCTGAAATAATTCGATGTAATAAACATATAACTATAATTAAAAAATTAGCGTCGAGAAAAAGTTCGCTAAGGTCTAAAAAGCCAACTTTTTGGTTACAAGAGAAGGTATTGAAGTGATGAATATAATACCACCAAAGGTATCTATCTATCTAAAATGTGTACTAAGGGCAGCAGTCTAGAACCCCAATAGCATGGAGAAAAAAAAAACTCATATGATAAATCCTACACCAATATGGAAGGTTATGGTCAATCAACACATGATACCGATATACATTACTGATATCGTAATAAATAGAAATAATCCAGTACATCAACTCCTAAGGTGATCTGAAACAGGACTAACATCGTATACTAACATATAAGCCACACCGAAAATATCTGACAGCAAAACAAATACTGTGACTTCATGCGCAATAAATTAATAGTACTACTGTATCCGTTCAAAACTACAACAGATTCCTAGACCAAACTGATGTCATGTCTCTAGTAGAAAATATAAATAATGGTTCCTGTATAACTCTTATACGGGGTAACCATATATAATTCCTATTTAGCTAATCCTAAATAAATTGCATCCTCATAATGCAGGACTAAAAACATGTATTATCTTGGAAAAAATGGAATCTACATGGGGAATTATAATTGCGTGCAACACTTAGACGTACATACTGATAAGAAACGGGAAAGCTGACAGACGAATCGACAATAAACGGCTAGTTAACGCCCCTATCGACAACAAACGGGACCGGCTAACGAAAGAGTCAATACATCAACACTATAATCACATCGTTAGCTAACCTAAAGCTTATACATGCATATCCCAATGAACAAATAAGGTGGAAAAGTCAGCAATATGTGCGACTGATGAACAACAGTGACCTGCGATAAATTAAGAGGAGTACTTCTACATTAATACTATATAAAATATAAAATTTTGAAGAATTTTATCGATTAATCATACATCTCTAGTAAATTTGCTACAGACCAGACTCCTCTCCACACTAACTACCCAATCAATAGTCTCATATTGATCAAGAAAACTGATGGCATTGCCTGACTTGTCAAACATTTTCTGGATATAGGCAAAATATCACAATACTACAATCATAATTGCAAGATATGAACAGATGGCTGCCTCACCGGGTAATTTTATTCGTATGTACCAGTAACATAACACGAAGTGTATATTATATACCCCACAATAAGACAACCGCCTATCATATCAATTCAAACCAGCTAAATCGTTAGCTAACAACCGAGCGACGTGTAATTCCTTAATGCAATTTAACTTGCCTTCTGTAAATAATCAAGAACAAAAAACAACTTCACAAGGTAACAACTAAACACTACTATACGCTATACATGCTAAACCATCCAGTTCTATTTATCCTATCTATATATCAGCACTTAATTGGGCTATGTAGACCCCAATATACCTAGCGACAGCGCACTAATTAACCGACACATATATTTTATCCGGTAATTTGTCCAATTTGTGCTAAATACTGATACCTAATCGGGAACATACTGCTCAAAGTTGCGACAATGAACAAAAAGCAAGGGGTCACGTATACCCAACACAGCAATTTGCAGGAAATAAATATATAAATACTATAAACAATAAATAATATTTAAAATAAAAATGATCAAAATACAACATAATTCCAAATCAAACGACCCCATAAAACAGACGATCTATCGTTGCTCGACGAGGCGTCACCCTCGACCGAGAAAAATAATGTACAGTATATCATCGAAAAACTGAGACCGCAAAGTGCCTCTAACGCCTCCGATCAGAATGAGACCAGAGGGACAGCCGAAGATTTTACTTACGCCTCGTACAGTTACCGGCGTCTACCGTTGGATTCAAAGATATAATCTCGTATTAATGGTAAGCCCATATAATTCCCCAATAAAAAATATGTTATAAATCTTTTACCCATAAAATATATCATATAAATGTTTTGTTTGCAATATCCTAAATTTAACTCGAATGCCGAGACATAAAATTGCAATTATGCAACATAGCTTGCTATGAATTGCAATACAACGCCTACTGCCTTGCATTAAAAATGCGATAGACATCATAAATGGAAATTGCACTCTGTTACCAAAAGTATCGTACATATAAACATATATAACTCATCTACTCCAAACAGAAAGCTGACTGAATCTCGAACGCAATATAGTTGTCGAGTGATTAATGGTGAAACGCGATTAGACGGGATCTCGAGTGGAGGGGGTCTCGTGATAGCATCTGACACTGACATTGATGGATAGACATCGTGGCAAGGCAGTGGCGCCGTTCCAATTGACTGATACTGTATGGCTGCTTCCTATACTGTATCAGTGTCATACTGTAGATATACGGTAACTGTGAAAATACAACAGGAAAAAGCGGTTGGATTTAATTCAATATTATAGCCCTATAATAGCCAGGAACCTACAAATACCGCATTCATATAAATACATTGTAAATAATAGATCAACACCACTAACAATGTTAATGATTGAACAATGAAAGCATCAGCTAGTGGGAAAATGCTATCACAACGCTATACGTCCCACAAAATAACTTATTAGTCTAGCGAAGACTTGCAATACATGCCATTGAAAAATCAATAACAGCGGTGCCTGCGACACTAAATAATACGATATATAAACCAATATATACATATAATATTGAAAGAAAATATATCCTACACATACAGCCTGGCCAACGCTTCACGCGTATATGTCAATTCAAAAAACGTTAATATTTATTCATACAATAATACCTACCCTTTACTATACCTTTTCACAAACCATTAATAATCACCATTAATAATCACTCTAAACCAGGGCTGTTTAGGAATACCAACCAGCTGGGCTGTTTGGACCCCTAGACGCTAGGCCGTTTGGACTTCCTTTTAACTACTTACGAGGTACTGTCTATTCATGTAGACCGTTCAACTGAAGACGTATTGATATATTACGTTTTTACAATCAAAATTGGTCGGTTATTTTTTAGAAACAGTCGTCAGACTTTTACAGCCGTTTTTCTTTAGGCTGTAACGATTAACTAATCGTGAATCATAATCAACTGAAGATAAATTTTGTTATATGATCTGCTTTGATCTCAGGCACGGACCAAGAAACACCCCAAGGCGATTTAGTATTTACGACCCCAGAAAGTCACCCTTTCTCCATTCTCCCTTCTGCGCAGGCGCTGAATGATCTGCAAAAGGCAAATAACAATTTACAATTTAATATGACCATCCTTTTGACATCGGTCGCTACCGATCTGTATGGAGACGACGCTACCCAATATATTTTTTTTCCACACAAGTAATTATTCTCGACACAAATCTGAACAAAACTATTACAATCGTTGTTAAACCGAACTGGACATCGGTACCAAATTTTGTCTGTAAGAAGCCTCTGCCGAATGATTTCTTATTATTAATTGCAAATCATGAGAAGTGCATTTTCTTTTGCTGTAGTTAGTTTTTTAAAGAAAATTATATATGTGCCTGCAGATTTCATGCAGTGATTTTCAAGGCGGTTAAAGCAAAATGAGTGATTATTTTGAAGACAGAAATTTCATTTTTTCAGGCAGGAACCAGAACAATAATTTTCATTTTTTTTACCGGTTTATAATTTCTGAAATGTTTCAACTCAAGCATATTTTACATTTAATTTGTATTCACTTGTTATGAACAAACACTTTATTTGCTGGTACAGTCGGTAAAATAAACCAGGTGATGTCACATATTGGCCGCCATGATTGGCTTAACTTGATTCAAATTATCCTGATTCATTTTTGTATTCTACTGATCTAATGTGCATTTCAATTTTCTTTTTAAAAACTGTCAATAATGAGGAAGCCACTGCCAAATGTATTATTTTAGCAATCGGACCTCGAACCATTAGTCGCAGGGGTACCCTTGAAAAATCAACTTTCAGATTCGCTGTCCGTCACCTTCATCTTGTAACGGGAATACCCGTTACATTTATAATCCCCGTTACGTTCATTATACGTAATACAACCCTGCCCAGAGTTATGTAAGTTACAACACCGTGCTCATCTCACGGCTGGGCCTAACCTCATCCCCGGCTAGTTTTAGACTGTGATACCTCGTCAACACCAGAACCCTGGAATCCTGCTGATTAGTAAGCAAAAACTAGGTACCAGAAGAACATTCGTTGTTGTGCTCCAGTCTTCATGATCAACACTTCCAACTCTTATTAATAGTTTCAACCAGATGGTTAATAATTATAGAGTGGCTGGTGTCACGGCTGTGATCTCAGCCCGCTGTTTCTGATTGCTGCTTCAAATAAAGACTGGTCAATTCCTAGTGCAGCTACTGTTGCATCTGGAGCATCAGACATGCAATTGTTTTCTGAACTTTGGAATATTTTATGTTAGCAGGGGATAGTCAAATGGCCCCATTCCGTAAAGATAATTCATAAATCTGAAATTGTCCACCAATCTTCATGAGTTTAACCTAAACGAGTGGCTGTTGTATATGGACATGCATATGAAACACTTTGAAACACTTTATTACCACATCTGTTAATACGTTTATATTCTATTTGAATTCTGTAATTGCTTGACCGCCTTGTAAATCTGGACTGCCGCTGATACTGCCAAGAACTTGACTATTTAATGAAGTCATATTGTTTATTAATGTCCATCTGTAAATATAACATTCAATAGTTGATATTCCTTCATTTTTCACTGTAGTAACTCCACCCATAACTCAGCTGAACAAATAGATTGCCCTTCAGGCTTGATGTGTAGCTTGTTTGGACATCTTCTAATCAGTATACTAATATTTGCCTGAAACTATGGCGGTGAAAAGGCAATTGCTAAGAAATGCTAGAGGCTGCTGACACTCAATTCTCTTCGTATCCTCATATATTTTATTTTGTTTGGCTGTAGGTTGCTGTTCTTATGTTCCTCTCTCACGTTTCTCTATCCTAGAAAAACATTGACACTTTCAATTGCAAGTTTTCTGTCCTTGAAACTTCGCGGAACAACGACTTAACTTAGAGCTGTTTGAATCAGACTTTGTTCGAGGCAGATCCTTGTTGTTACATTGGTCTGCCAGTCCTAACTTTATAGTAGGGTGGGCGCTATTGGTCTGCCAGTCTTAACTTTATAGTAGGATGGGCGCTATTGGTCTGCCAGTCTTAACTTTATAGTGTGGTGGGCGCTATTGGTCTGCCAGTCTTAACTTTATAGTAGGGTGGGCGCTATTGGTCTGCCAGTCCTAACTTTATAGTAGGGTGGGCGCTATTGGTCTGCCAGTCTTAACTTTATAGTAGGGTGGGCGCTATTGGTCTGCCAGTCTTAACTTTATAGTGTGGTGGGCGCTATTGGTCTGCCAGTCTTAACTTTATAGTAGGGTGGGCGCTATTGGTCTGCCAGTCCTAACTTTATAGTAGGGTGGGCGCTATTGGTCTGCCAGTCTTAACTTTATAGTAGGGTGGGCGCTATTGGTCTGCCAGTCTTAACTTTATAGTGGGGTGGGCGCTATTGGTCTGCCAGTCTTAACTTTATAGTAGGGTGGGCGCTATTGGTCTGCCAGTCCTAACTTTATAGTAGGGTGGGCGCTATTGGTCTGCCAGTCTTAACTTTATAGTAGGGTGGGCGCTATTGGTCTGCCAGTCTTAACTTTATAGTAGGGTGGGTGCTATTGGTCTGCCAGTCTTAACTTTATAGTAGGGTGGGCGCTACTCAGGCTATAGGTCTGCTTTACCCAGCTCGGCCTTTTCAGATGAGTCTACCATCAGACTGTAAGTGTTTAAACAACAGTAAGTAATCACATAGCTGCCCAAAAAGAAGGCACGCTAATAAACAATATATTTTACAAAGTCTTGGCAATCATTCAGATGTCCTGACATGATTAGAGTAGGGCACAGTCAAAGGCTGTCCAAATAAGGTAGGAGACAGTTAGATCATCCTCAAAGTAAATAATCAATGATAGTATACAAAGTCAAAATTAAAATAAATACCTCAAATCAAAGTATTTAGCATAAAGAAGGCAAAGAGCCCCAGTCTTTTCATTGGGAGATTAGTAGATCAAAAAGTTGAGCATCAAATAAATCAATGCCAGTGTAGGCAACATTGTTGTTATAATAGCTAGTTATGCTATAGCAACAGGCATCAATGCATAATAAGAAACAGGACAGTCGCCTTATTAGATCCACAGTAATTAGAAAATTACAAGGCAGTTGACCATAGATATTATTTATTACAGCTATTAAGGCACAGAATAAAATAATTGAAGCTACATTTGTTAATATTTATTCAGAAGCTCATAAATAATCAAAAGTGTGATCATTATTTCAAAGGCGTCGTACTAGAATACAAATAGCTAGCATAATACAAATATAATTATTTTAAAAGGGAACTCCATCAACATTATACTTCATGTGTTGTGTTTCACAGGGTCATTAACGGCCGCAAGAGAATAACTTACTGGAGTAATTATATTTATTGTGTCGAATGTTAGATTCACTCATAAAAATTGTGATAATTGTCATTTAAATTCAATATCCATTATTTATGGGATTATGTTTTGATATTTATTGTCTGTCCTGTTGTGCTCCGTCTTTATTGTCAAGGATAAATAACCATCTATGTATTAACCACATAACAGTTTACCTTACAACGCAGTGTACATCCATCACTCTCACTATTTTGGTTTATGCCATATGTTGCTCGTAGTTCCAGGGTAGGCCACATATAGTTGAACTTGCTATTACATTTCATATAGTGTTTGTATCACCTTGAGGATTCTCACTACAACCTGGCTTGGTAAAAAATGTGAATTCTACCTGCAAAAACATCGGCTAAAATCTCATAGTGAAGAGGACTCCTCGTTACAGCTTGCGTCGTCTCAGCGCCAACATCAATCGCAGAGATTGAGACTAAGTAATACGATGACATTAATTAAGACATATTAGGAAAAATGACTGCCCGTAGCTTTTGCAATATGATATAATTATATCCTAGTCAGGACATATGACGCAATTCTTAGTCGCCAAGCAAATAATTATCACGTTGAACTGGACCCAGACTTCAGGGTTACCAAGCTAACACTTCAAAGACTAGTCAGAGCTCCGGTGGAGATGGACCACTCGATCTAATTTTATCAATTACTAGTCCACCACAATAAAAAAACTTATTTTAAGGGCCAGGGTATACTCAGGTGCAAATAATGTTTCTCTTTCATGAGAAAAATAGGAAATGAATTTTACTTCCGTAGACATATGAGCGGGGCAACTTCATGTTCATCAGGAACATATTGCTTTCGTATATATAGCCCAGCAAAAGGCTTGTAAATATACTCGGAAAGCTTTTTGAAACAGCTACATGAGACGCTAGAGAGCATTTCTACTTAGTGTGAGTGTGTTTATTGCAGTACCAGTAATTCACAATGCATCGTTGCCTAGATGATGGTTGACGTTAATTTAACGTGATAAAATATAACAAAGAATTTGCGCGAAAATTAGTTGAGAAAATGAATATATTACACAAAACAATATTATTTCCCTTACCGCTAATATATTCTAATTACTGATTACCAGTAAACTTTGAATGACAAAAAATAACCAATCATCGATTCAAATCATACATTGACAATATCCTTTGAATGAAAACGAATTTCATCAAATATTGCTGGTATAAATTGATAGATAAACATATTAGAATTCAGTGGAATTTATATACTGCTCGCCAGAACTCAAATCATCCCAGGGAATATTGGAAAGACGGGTCAACGTCAACTTGAGGCGGTATATGTCGGCGTCCGACTTACAATGCGAAGCCGAAATTGTGTCAATGTCGTCCTGGTATCGGCACTTCTCTATTGACAGTCCATCACAAGAGCTAGACTGATTTCAAATCGGAAATCGGATAGCAGTAAGATGTCAACAGTTTGCCCATGATTGAAAATCGAAAATGATACGTCTGCTCGACGTGGTCAAAACAGCCGTGTTTCATCATCGGAAGCGAAATATCGGAACATCGTCGTCAAATAGCTAATGGTTTGACATCGGAAGTGAACTATCAATAGTGCATCATCATTCAACTAATGGTCTTAAATCAATAAAGAAATGTCGACACGACGTTTCCCAATTGGTACTGGCTTAATATCCAAACTGAGATATTAGCCCGCAGTCACTTGATCAACACTGGAAATGAAATACCGACAGAATACCCGATCCAGAACGAATAAAATGTGATTCAATTATATGGGACATTTACTTAACCCTTGGAAATACTGGCAATAAACAATTAGGTTTTATCTATCTAATGCTTTAGATTGGTCAGATCTCACAGCAGCACAATTACATGAAAAATTAATAGCTCAGTTCAATCATATAGAAACTAAAGAAAGGGTTTTATAAAAGTTTAGTAAATTTATTGAAAAAAAATTGTATAATTCATTCCTCCTTACACAATAAATATTCATACGTGTTTCAGTGAAAAGTTCGTTTCCCTCTTTCATGATGCTACGACAAATGTGCTCTAGTGGTATGGCGAAAAAGTGAACGAGAATGCGTTCCAGAGACAAACTCACTCGAGGTGCTTCACCTAATGTTTTCTTGTATCACAAAGAATGCATTCACGCACACTCGCATTAACAGGGAAAGGCGACACGATTTCCAGCACCTCTGATGCTGAACGTAGCAATCTTCCTATCCCGTGCCAATTGATGACTGGTGTGAGACGCGAGTCAACCATTTATACAAGTTTTCCATGTGACCATGACATTTAAGTGACTTTTATTTTGTGTTCTGTTTAAATATTATTGTGTAGTAATTGTGGTTACTTAGTGTTCGTGTTAGTTATTATATAACCAGATAAATAAATATAAGAATTGAATTTATGAAATAATAAAAATAAGAGCGCGCGCAGTGTGGAATTCGAGAAGAGAAAAGAGAAGAGGAGGTACGAAGGCAGATATTAGACTTCTTTAGTGTTCTTCTTTGCAATTAATTGAGTGCTAAAAATGAATCGAATTACACATAAAAAATTATCATAAGCAGACTGGATTTTATTTTTACTGTAAGAAGATGATCTCAAAAAAATGGTCCATTTTGTATCTAGTTTTACAATTTCAAATGAAATAAAAACGAAACAAGAATTTACTTGTATCGTTTGAATATAATACTTAAAATTTTGGTTATGAAAAAATGATTGTTGTGATCTGGATCGGAGTTAAATCGCATTGACTCCATGTGATTACTGCTCGTGATAATAGACGCCAAAAAGTCTCCTACGCGTTCTCTTCCCGATATCATTGTGTTTAAATGTATAT